>PVKC010017274.1:0-20269 GCA_004027635.1 Crocidura indochinensis | reverse complement strand
TCTCCTCTCCTCTCCTCTCCTTTCCTCTCTTCTCTTCTCTTCTCTGGGGGCATACTAGGCAGCACTCAGAGGTTACTTCTGGCTCTGGCTCAGGAATTACTCCTTGCAAGTTTAGGGACCATATAGGATACTGGGATTGAACCGGGGTTCACTGTGTACAAGGCAAATGCCCTCCCCAGCCCCAAGCTGGTTGATTTTACTCGACATTGTCTTTAAAAAAAATAATTTCTTAATTTCAATAAAATTCAAGACAAACTCAGAACTGAATCAATTGGGGGGGTTGCATTGCACTCAGAGCCTACTGCTGTTTTTTTTGTTGTTGTTTGTTTGTTTTTGCATTCAGGTATCACTCTTTGCAGGGATCCAGGACCATATAGAATATTAGTGATCAAACCCAGGTCAGTTTCATGCAACAAAAGTGCCCTATCAGCTATACTAATTCTCTGGCTCCAGAATTCAGTTAGTTTTAAGGATGGGAAATTAACTCATTACCTAATATCTATGCGTTTTTAATGTAAGTATCTGAGCTATGTAAATGACACAATTTTCTTGCGCCTATTACTAAACTATTAGTATTATCTGTAGAAGTAATTCAGAAAAGATTATATAAACTAGAGAATGTCAAAGTACCATCTGCATTTATGAATTCCTAACACCTACGAACTGTACCCACTTTCTTCCATAGCTGAGGACATCTCTGGGCATGCTACAGATTTTTCAACTGAAATAAATTCTCAACTGGCTCTCTCTGCTTCACTTTAATAACCCACCCTGATTTCAAAGAAATGCTGACATGTGGAGGATTAGCATGAAGGTGAGAGGGAGAGAAGAAATCAAGCCAGTAAACTCTAAACTTATGTATGTGTTGAATATTTCATGGGCAACTGCATATGGGATTGTGTTTTTTTAAGTATGTGTAACATCTGGTTCTTTTTTCACTGAAATCATATGCATTGTTTTTTTTATTTAGGAGCAGATTTTCTATTGTTTCATAAATAATTTTGCATTTGTACCAAAGGCATTTGTATTAATTCAATATGGTACAATAAAAGCATTCTGTGGAATGGATTTCTCCATATTGTTTATTGATCTCTCCACTTACTAACTATATGTCCTCCTTTAGATGACTATCACATCAAGGTATTTGAAGGAATTCTTGTACTTATGTTCTTCCTCTCCTTTGTTTGCCTGGTTTAAAGAAGGCTGGAAGCAAGAAGGGGAAAAACGGAATTTAACTAACATGATTTAAGGGTATTTATCTGGCAATCAAATAAAATATATGTAGTTGCTTCTGCTGGTCTTCACCTTATAAAGCAATAGCACTGCTCAAGGTTTTTTACATCTTTCCAGAAATAGTAGGTCTACAGAAATTCTTAGTATCATCTTTGGGTTGCATTTTTGCCAAAAAAGTGGACACAGAATATTTATGAAATAATATTCACTATGTGTGAACACAATAGTATTAAATATTGACTTGTTACTTTTAAAAACAGAAGAAAATATAATTCTTTGAAATTTATAACTATGATTTTCTTTTGATTTCCCAGTTGCAACTGTCATTCTGAAACAAGAAGTAGACGTCACAACTTGCAGAAAGAACAAATTGAAGTAGAGGTTATTAATTTTTGTTAATTGGAAGATATATGTTTTATTGATCTCCCTCTTAAGCTATGCTTTTGCCTCACTCTCTTACCATGAGAATGCTTAAGACTGATGTTTTAATTAATGCTGTTTTATGAAACCAAATGTTCTTAAATTTATCATGGGCTCTCTGCTTCATCTTTTCTTGGTCTCTTTCTTTCTGGTTTGGCAATAACAGGAATCAAATTCTTCATCTAACATTTATTTATAAGGAAACTTTAATATTCTGCTATTTAAACATATTATTTTCAGTCTACTAAAAGATATTTTAGTTCAACATTTTTATATATTTTGAAACCCTTTATGGCATGACACATTCATTGAGGTAACTTTTCTGCTTTCTAAAGTTTCCAATTATAGTATGAAAACTGATTATATTGTTCAACCTTAAAACATATCATCCACTTAACTATTTTATCATATGCTTTGCATAATCAACCATTTTAAATGATTTTTGACTATTTAAAGGATAATGCACAAGATTTTTTAAGTGTGTGGATAGTTTAATAGAGTATGCATACCTTATAATATAGCAGTCACTATAAATTGCTCTAGTAGAACTCATGGTTACATGATTGCCAATTAGAGTTATGTAATATTATAAATTATTACAAATACATTTCTGGGTAACTCATTATATTTCCTTAACTGTATGTAATATTTACCATTAAATTTGCTTATGTGACATGAATTTAAATGTTTATCTATTGATTTATGCTTTTGAGTAGATTGTAAAATCCACAAAAAAGGTATCATATCACTTACATCAACATCTAGAATGAAAAGGGTTTTTTTTTAATAATATCTTCATCTAAGAACCATGGTTGCAAACATGTTTGTAGTTGTAGTTAGGTTTCAGTTATAAAAAACTACACATACCTTCACCAGTAAAACCTTCCCACTACCAATGCCCTCCAATTCTTTCTCCCCATCCCCTGCCTGTCTTCAAGATAGGCATTCTGTTTCTCCCACTTTGTACCATTGTCATGATTATTGTAGTGCGGTTATATCTCTAACTGAACTCACCAATCTTTGTGATAAGCTTTATATCATGGCCAGTCCTTCCAGCCCTCATCTCTATTGTCTCTGGATACTTTTACAATACTGTCTTTTGTTTTTCTGAAATCCCACAGATGAGTGAGACTATTCCATGTCTATCTTTGTCCTTCTGACTTATTTCACTCAGCATAATAGTTTCCATGTCCATCCATGTATAGAAAAACGTTATGATTTCATCTCTCCTAATGTCTACACAGTATTCCATTGTGTATATGTATAACAGATTATTTATACATTCATCTGTTGAAGTGGATCTTGGTTGTTTCCAGATTCTGGCTATTGTAAATAGCACTACAAGGAATATAGATTTCAAAAGGCATTTTTGTATTGCGTTTTTGTGTTTTAGGATCTAACCCTAGGAGTGGTATAGCTGGATTATATGGGAGATCAATTTCCAGTTATTTTGAGGAATCTCCATATTATTTTCCATAAAGGCTGGACTAAATGGCATTCCCACCAGCAGTGAATGAGAGTTCCTTTCTCCTCACATCCTCGCCAGCACTGATTGTTCTTATATTTTGTGACTAATCTCTGTGGTGTGAGATGGTACTTCATTGTTGTTTTTACTTGCATCTTTTTGATGATTAGTCATGTGGAGCATTTTTTCTTGTGCTTTTTGATCATTTGTCTTTTATATTTTGCCTTTTGGCCATTCTTGTTACTAAGACTATTGATATTTTTTCTGTTTTTGTTTTTGTTTTTTTGGGTCACACCCTGCAGCACACAGGGCTTACTCCTGGCTATACACTCAGAAATCGCTCCTGGCATTCTCATGGGACTATATGGGATGCCTGGATTTGAACCACAGTCCTTCTGCATGCAAGACAAATGCACTACCTCCATGCTATCTCTCTGGCCCCAAGACTACAGATAATTTTCCCTCTTTCTTGCTCCTTTATAAATTGTCCTTTTATTTTATTTCCCTTTACCTGCTATTTCCTCTCTTTTAAAGGTTCTATAAAGATAGTAATTTGTAAGTATTTATGAAAGTCTATAATTCCTCTGGATCTTCTAGTTCAAAAATTTTGGACATTTATGAAAACATTGTGCTCTAAAACACATGGATTATCAGAGTACTTAGACATTGTGATAAGCATTTATGCATATATTGTGTGTAATTCCAAGAAGGTTTGTCTGCAGAAAACCCAAACATAAAGGTATATTTCAATTGCTCTGTGAAATTTTGCCAAACAGCTCTAATATCTGTGTGAGTTTTCTCCACTGCACTACACTCTATTGACTCTGCTCCTGTACATACATACCACTGTTGGTTCACATTTGGAACCCAAACAAAAGTCTGTATATAGAAAAGGTAATTTAGAAAATATAGGAGGCACTATCAGATGAGCAGTCTCCATATTCACAGTTCCAGGCATTCCCAGTGACTGGACTATATTTTGTATGACTTCATTTACTGGATGTGCCAAAGAAAAACAATAGGAGGAATGGTTCTGTGAAGAAAGCTATGCCAAATGAATGTGGCGCCACTGCTACCCAGGAGTTTCAGCCCCAGTAAACCAAGGCTATTGAGTTTGCCAATGGGTGGGGCAGCTCAAGATAAATATAGTTAATAGCTGTGGTTTAACTCCCACATCGTTATGCAGAAGGCATTAGGAATTGATTTGCAATTTGATCTGGTATTAAAAAAAATCTCTAAGGCATAAATAAAAACATGACCTAAATGCATAAACAAGGGTCTCTGTCCACCATGTGCTAGAAAAAATATTCAGGAAATATTCAGGATTAAAAAAAGACCTATTTGTACTATAGGCTAAAGCTGTTTAATTTCTCTCAATTCAGCTTTAAGCAAAGCATGATTATTTACATCTAAATCCAACCTTTTCCCCTTCATATTTTCATTGTCGCCATAGGCAGAGAGATGAAAAATTAGGTGATGCTGTTAATTCATACATAAAGCTAATTAAATTAACTTATTGCAGAAAATATGCTTCTCTACTACACAATTCTTTGTAGAGTTAATATGTACTTTTAGGATAATTACTAGAAAGTTCCTTTTCAGTTTAATTCTATAAGCCTGTCACTATATTTAATCATTGCTTTGATCATAAAAATTAGAGAGAGATGGAAAACAAAACATTTTTCATCATATTCAAACTACTATCTATAGAGCTGGAGTGTTGGATCAATGGAAGGGTTGCATGTTTTACATACTGGAGGCCTAGGTTTGAATCTTGGCATGGTCACTTCCTCTAGAAGTGACACTCCTAGAAAAAATGCTAGAAATATCCCTGCATATGGCCAGATGCTGCCCCCCCCCCAAAGCAAAATAAATACCTACAAAGGTCTATTTTTTTTAATAGAAAGAAATAGTAAAATGTGGTAAATTGATATCTGGCTCAGAGTGTCAATTAAGCACAGCTTCCTGATAGGCTAAAGATAAGGTTATCAGGGCTGGAGAGATAGCACAGCTGATAGCACATATGCCTTGCACATGGCCAAACCAGATTTGATCCTTGGCATTCCATTCTCCTGAACACCAATAGGAGTGACTTATTTCATTCTGCATAATGCTCTCCATGTCAGTTCCTGTTGGTCCTAATATTTATATTAGGACTCCCTAAGGAAATTTCATATTGGAGTTAAAAAAAAAAGAAATGCCACATTTTCTATAGAGATCATTATTTTTTTATTATCTTTTGTGGGTCTTAAATCAGCATGCCCTGGATTGGGATTTTCACAAAATAGACCAATAAATTGCTATTTTATCATAACCAAAAAAGTATAAGCTTTCTGCCAAAAGTTCAAAGATCAAATATAAATTTTTATCCTGTAACTTTTATCGTATCATTTTTATGTAAGAATATTATTTTGGGAGACAGGAGTGATAACACAATGGTAGGACGTTTGCCTTGCACGTGGCTGATCCAGGATGAACCTGAGTTTCATCCCCGGCATCCCATATCGTCCCCCAAGTGATATCTGAGCCCATAGCTAGGAGTATACCCTAAGCATCACCATGTGTGGCCCAAAACCCAAATATATATATATATATATATATATATATATATATGTAGATATACATATATATATAAATTCTTAAAATCATGATTGTAGTTTTGAGCTTCATTTACATAATTTATTAAAGTCTAGGTATAAGTAACTGGCAACTTTTATTGTGGCCATTAAATCTATTAGATCTATTTGGTTATTATTTATAGTCTTGGTAAAATTATTCATCAACCCTAATTGCAATTTTTAACATCAGTGTATATATATATTATAATACTTGAAATATATAGTTTGTTTTAGCATTCAAAAATAATTGAAAAAATTACCAGTCATATAGCCTTACATATACAACCCAAAGTTAGGACATTTTACCAAGAACTCTTAAATCAACTTTGAAGTCATAAGCTTATTATTCATTGTAAGGATGGAGCAAATATTCTATATTATATTATCTTAGATAGTCTAGAAAATTCTTGCATTTTATTTCCCTCTGACTTTTCTATTGGTGTTGAGTTTTTCCTCATTTTTTAATAAAAATGTAAAAAAAACAACAAAGCTAAGATTATATTAAAGGGGCTTAGGCAGAGAAAATACTGCTAAAATTAAAATAAGAGGCTGCAAGTATCAAGGGAAAGAGATCCAGCCAAACTATGTTCAATATAAATCAATGATAAAGTTGGTAGACCACAAAGAAGCCAATATCTCCAAATTCTATCATCTTCTACCTACAGACTTTTATCTTGAATATAGGAATTTCACCTTGTATGAACTACTACCATGGTAATTTTGAGTTTACTATATAAAGGTGGTAAAGGAGTTCAAAGACCAATTACAGGAAAAGGGGTTGAGCTTTTCAGAAAGAATATGCTTATAACTCATTTTTGTGTCCAATATGCATGCCTTTCATTATAGCAGGAATTAAAAACTAGCAGTCCTGGCTTGTCAGACTAGTATTGTCACAAAAGCTACCACTCCTGTTCTAGTTATCTGGCTTTTTCTCCTTTTCAGTACACTCACCCAGAGTTTTGAGACAACTGAATATTTCTTAACTGACTTCATATTTCACTGGAAGTGCCTGCTCTCCCTGTAATAGTTCACAGGCAATATATGAAAAGATTTTTGGGGAGAAGTCAGTTAAACTAGAACTACTGAAGAGAAAAATGAAGCATTTAAAGCTACCTGTATTGACCAAATAAGTTTAACTCTGCAGTGTTCATTGCTAAAATAAATTTGGAATATCGAAATTATGACTGTATTTAATAAAAACTGGGTAAAAATTCCATAAACAAATGAGTAGATTATAGACTTTCAATATAGAAAGAATCATTTTAATTGCTTTCAAAACCTTATTTTCTTCACTTATAATGAGATAGTAATTTTTTCACTTTTAAGTTTTGAAAATATGATCTCACTGTTGCACACACACAGTCACCTGGTAACCATATTATTTCACTATGTCTACAAATAACTCGAAGAGAAATGTGTGAAAATATGAAATGTGTTTCTAGAATTATAGAGATAAATTGATTGAAGCAGAGATCTCTGCATTCGCTCAGCATGAAAGTGCCTTTTAAGCTGAACAGATCTCCTAAGCATACCTGAGGGAATTCATTTTTCTCAGGACTCAGTCATGCTTTCATACCAATTAAGATGGGGAGTATATATTTAATAAACTTTCCAGTTGTAAAAAAAATACATATCATAAAACAACCAATCTCTAAAGCATGTTTTCATTAGATTATAAAAGCGCTTAAGACACTTGGCAACAGTGAGAAATGGCTTATTTTGGCTATAATTATTTTGAAGTTGTGCTTACTTATTTTTCTTAGTAATTCACTGTGCACTTTGCACTTAACCTATAGATAATTTATCAGCAGAAGGATGCTGATACAACAATTGAATCAAGTCTTTAATTGGAAACTATTAACTACATCATTATTATCAAAATTTATACAGTGTAAGACATATTCATATTTTTCATAATAGCAACTGCAAAGAGAATTTCTGCTCTGAGCACATAACAGATGTTATTTGTTAGAGATCATATTTATGATCTGGGAAAAGTCGTAAAAACACTTTTTTATTATTAGCATTTCAGATTCTGTTCCTAAGAAGTCCTTTAATTGACTGAGATACACAATATAGGTACATCTAACTCTAGAATCTACTATTTCTGAAATGCCCCCAATTGGCAAAAATAAGTCTGATTGCGTATGAACTATTATGGACCACTAATTGTTTGAATGTTGACTTAATATTATTGTCTCACCAGTACAGTTTTGAGAGCACACATGGCGTTACTAATAATTAAGCTGAGAAAATACCTATAAACTATATTGTTTAATACAATTCAGTTCAATTTTGTGGTCACATTTCATCTTAAAGCAATCTTATTCATACCAGTTTTCTGGCTTGCCTTACTTATTGGTACTATGAATCTTAAATCCATTATCTACTTTTGATCCAATATAAAAACATCAATTCTTTGAGAGCTTGTTTGGAGGGTCTAACAGGGGAGCGCAACTACTCATATACCCTTGACTGAAGAACAATTCATCTCTATCAGGACAGACTGCTTCAGAAGGGACATACATGGAGCAGTGAAGAACGAAGGGGACACCTGCCTAGCCAGCCAGATCAGCCAAATAAACGCTGAGTGAGAGCCAGATCACCCTCACATCCAATCTCAAGTTCTTAAAGTATCTATTTTCACACAATTTAAAATAACAAAATGATTGGTCGTATGACTTTACATTGTCTTTACAAGACTTTACATTAGGGAATAAGTACTCGGGAGATAGCATGGAGGTAAGGCATTTGCCTTTCATGCAAAAAGGTAGTCGGTTCGAATCCCGGTGCCCCATATGGTCCCCCGTGCCTACCAGGAGCAATTTCTGAGCATGGAGTCAGGTGTAACCCCTGAGTATTGCCGGGTGTGACCCAAAAACCACAAAAAAAAAAAAAGAAAAAAAGAAAATAGTATGTAGCTTGTTAAATAATAAATTCTATTATTATTATTATTATTATTATTTTATTCATATATTTATTTTTGGCGCCATACCTAACTTTGTTGAAGGCTTATTCCCAGTATTGTTCTTAGGGGAAGTCCTTGTAGCTATGCTTTCCGTACCATAAGTAGTGCCAGAGACTGAAATTGATTTTGCTACCTTAAGGCATGGGGCCTACCTTCTATACTTTCTAACCCTTGAAGATTTTTGTTTGTTTGTATGCTTGTTTGTTTTGGAGCTACACCCGGTGACTTTCAGTGTTTACTCCTGGCTATGCGCTCAGAAATTTCTCTTGGCTTGGGGGACCATATGGGATGCTAAGGATCGAACAAAGTCCATCCTAAGTCAGCCAGTGCAAGGCCCTACCACTGTGCTATTGCTCCGCCCCCTTGAAGATTTTTTTTTTTATCATTATCATTATATTTGATTTCTTTAAACTGAAGCTTTTGTTTTTGGGTCACACCCGGCAGTGCTCAGGGGTTATTCCTGGCTCTATGATCAGGTATCGCTCCTGGCAGGCACAGGAGACCATATGGGATGACGGGATTTGAACTACCGACCTTCTGCATGAAAGGCAAACGCCTTAGCTCCAAGCTTTTGTATTTATATACATATTGTAATTTACAAGAGGTAAAACTGAAGTTGTATTATTTTAGCATTGCCTTAACATAGCATTAAATTAATAGTAGCATAAAAAAGTAAACTGCAAGAGAGAGGTACAACACTGGGGGATTTGTTTTCCTCACATTCTTATAACAAGCTTAATTCTAATAGTTGTAGAGTGATGGTTCTTGCAAACAAGTACAAGGTAAAATAAGCATAAGAGAGGTACCTCAGCACTGCCAATTCCATCGCATCTTCCAATTCCTGGGAGCTGAGCTCATAGCCTCACTATAGCTTGTTCTTTTCTTCTGCTTCTCATATACAAAGTTTTGACATGTGTCTACATTGCTAGTTTTGAATATAATTTCCTTTTTGATAGACAGACTTTTTACATATTTTTGTTTCCAAATTTCTAAAACTTAGGGATCCCCTTAGTCTCCAAGGCTGTTTCAGATTCTCTTCCTTTTCTTATGTTTCCTGAGACTTTTCCCATGCAGAGACTAGTGTAGAAGTAGACTTTTAATTGAAAGTATTAAGTCTGAAATCAGACCTAAGTTTGAACTAAAAGCCAATCATTTACTGTTCTTATGGTAGCATGGAATTTTTTTTAACTTTTATTTTATTTTATTTTATTTTGGGATTTTGGGTACACCTGGTGACACTCCTTGGCTATGCGCTCAGATCGCTTCTGGCTTAGAGGACCATAATGGATGCAGGAGATCCAACTAGGCTAGCACAGGCAAAGCAGACACCTTACTGCTTGCACCACCACTCCGGCCCCAAGAAATATTTTCTTGACTGAAGTCTTAGTTTATACTATAAAATGGATTTAATAATGCTGTCTCTAATTCTATATATAATAAATGCATGCATAAAATACACATGATTAGTAGAATATGTAGTAGATATCCAGGAAGAATATATAATGCATATAATTAGTAGAATATGTAGTAAATATCTAGGAAGTATCAGTCATTTCAGCTTTTATTTGTTTTGTGTCTTTCTACAGATTTCTTTCTCTGTTTAACAAAATATTCTACAGTGACTGGAGCAGTGGCGCTAGAGGTAAGGCATCTTCCTTGCAAGTGCTAGCCTAGGATAGACTGCAGTTCGATCCCCAGGCGTCCCATATGGTCTCCCCAGGAGGGATTTCTGAATGTATAGCCAAGAGTAACCCCTCAGCGTCAATGGGTGTGGCCCAAAAACAAACAAACAAAACCAAAATATTACTACATTTTACATAAACAAAACTACCATCAGTTCAAACGTGTCATTACTGCATCGCTGAAATAAATAATACTTTCTAGCTAATATACCAGATTTTTATCATAATCATAACTCAGATTCTGTGATGTTAAAATAAAATGTAAAATATTCTATTTTAGATAATTAAATGTAAGGCAGAATGTCAAACTTTTTTCGTTGCATTGATGGGAGCAAACTAGAGAATATTCTATTACAATTTTATATTTATAAAATCATCTGATATTATAAATATACACATTTTGATTTATAGAAATACATTTCTACATTAAATAATGACTCCAGTAATGAGCTGGGAATTCTTCATTTTATTTATTTTCTTTCTTTTTTTGTTTTTTTGTTTTGGGCCTTACTAGTGAAACTCAGAGTTTACTCTTGGTTCTGCATTCAGAAATCACTCGTGACTTGAGGGAATGTATGCTGGAGATCAAACTGAGTTTCGTTCTGGGTCAGCTGCATACGAGGCAAGTGCCTGACAGCTGGGCTATCACTCTGGCCCCAAATTCTGCATTTTAAACAAGCAACTAGGTGATGCTGGGAAAATAACCCAATTTTTGAGTGACAATGAGTGAGAGTTGCATTTCATTCAAAGGTCATTTTCTGATGATAATGCTTTCTTTGGAATACATATATAGAAAATATATATTAGAGCTTGTGTTCAATGTAAAAATAATATCTTCTTGAGAACTTCTTTACCCTCACTCCTTTTTTCTGTTTAATGTTTCTATTTCTCCCTATACCCTTAAACACATGTAAAAGTACAATCACTTATTTACTTCAATCCCAAGAGAAAGCCTTTCTGCTGATTTTTTTTTTTATTTCTGTCAGGATATAAATATTCCCCTTTCCTAAACACAAAACATAAGACAAAACAGAAAGGCAAATATTATTTGAAAAATCACCTTTAGTTTGGCTTTCAAAAAAAAAAACCTAGTTTTATCCCATAAGTAATATAGTCAGTGTTAACAAGATTGTCTTTTGCATTTGGGAATGGATTGTTTGTCCCTAATGTAGTTAACCAATCTGATGTTTTATATAACCAACAGATGGCAGTAGCAGTCTCTTTTTCCTGGGAATGATCAGAAAATTAAAACTGCTCCTAAGATACTTCTAGGAACACTCATCAACTTTTCCTAGGTTCCTTGAGTTCTTGGCTGACTTCAAAATGTTATCTCGTTTTGAGCACTGGACCACTTAATTCACTCTTAGAATGTGTAACTCTACATTTTAGGAACCATGCTACCTACAAAATCCATATTTGCCTAATTCAAATGGAAAACCAGAAGACCATGACTGTCTCTTTTCCAATATGCATAATTTTTTATTTTACGCATCTGGACATTTTGGATACACTAAAAATACATCTCTTTAAATTAAAAGAGAGAACTCATATTTTTAAAGATTGCATGTGGTTGCAAATGAGCCTGAGTAAATCATTTCATCAGTCTCCATCAATATCCATTTTTTTAGCTATGCTGTTGTATATGTTAAGGATATATAAAACATCTACATCTATTTCATTTAGAAATACTCTTACTTTTTTTTGCAATAATTGACATGCTGATTACCTACTGACACCTGTTCCTTGCTTCTTTCTCCATGTCTTCTATGCATTATTTGGCAGAATATATTTGAATTTTTCTTTCTGGAGCTTCAGTTAATAGATATCATAAACAGCACATGACCTCAATATTGTATTAATGAGTAGATATAAAAATTTGCTTATTTATGTATGAGAATTATGAACATCATATATAAAAAACTATTTTACGTAGAAGCTAACATTAAACTACCATATCAATTGCACATAATAATTTATACTAATCTTGAATTGAAAATTATATTTATTAATGTTTTTTTATTTTCTGTCAAGTAAGAAAATTAAAGTTAGAAATTTCAGATACTTTTCTCACTGATGCTTGCTTTAATTCCTGGTTTGAGCTGATGGTTAGAAATCCCTGGTTTCCTGGGCCGTAGCTATAACACAGTGATAGGGCATTTACCTTGCATGCAGCTGACCCATGATGGACCTTGGTTCAATCCCCAGCCTCCCATATATTTGGTCCCCAAGCCAGGAGTAATTTCTGAGCACATAGCTAGGAATAAACCCTGAGCGTCACTGGGTGTGGCCCACCCCCCCCCCAAAGAAGAAAAGAAAAGAAAACTCTTGTTTTTTACAATTGCTAAAGCTTTTTTTTTATGTATTTGATTTGTAGTCCCATTTGTTTGAGACATTTAATTTAGAAATTTAATTAATATTTCAGAAATTAATATTTAAAACAGATTATCTAAAATGGGATAATAGAATAACAGATATTTTCTTACCACTCACTGTAGTACTGGAAATTCTAAATGCTAAGAAAAATACATTATTGAAAGAGAACAAACAGAAGAAACAAAATAGTTCCTCTTTGCTAGTATACATAATACAATAGAAGTAACGCGATACATAATGCATAGAAATACCTAAGGGATCTACAAAAGTTAATGAGTTTTTAATAATTTGACCTTAGTGTTTAACAAAATCTCTAAAGAAAGCTGAACAAGCATTTATACTTCATTGAGTATTTACAGCCAAATAGAATTAGAATACAATATATTTTGTAATTTCTTTAAAGAAAAACAAACCTAAATTTAAAATGCATAGCATATAAAATTATTAAATTCAATAATATCAAGCAAACAAAATAAGTGGAGATACATACCATGTTCATAAATAATACAACTGAACCTAATGAATGTTACAATTTTCTCAAATTAATATAAAGCTTGTTATAATTATTATAGAAATTACATTAACACTTTTTATTGATATATGATTATTGTAAAACATATTTGCAAAGGGAAAAGAATTTGAATAAATTAATCTTGAAAAAGAAAATTAAGGAGTAAAAATTGCATAAAACTGACTCACTGCAAGAATCAGAACTGCATGGTAGATAGAAAGGGAGAGACACATAGATTTATGAAAACAATAGGGAATCCTGAAATAGCCCTGCTTATTTTTGTTTAAAATATTAAAAATATATATTAGAAGAATAATGGCCTTCTATCTCTCCTTATTTGGGGGAATCACCTGGCAGCTCTCAGGGGTTACTCATGGCTCTGCACTCAGAAATCGCTTCTGGCAGGCATCCTGGAATGTTGGGATTTAAACCACCTAATTGGGCCATGCAAGGCAAACGCTTTACCACTGTGCTATCTCTCAGGCCCCAGAATAGCCTTCATAACTAATGATATATAACCTATATATAATATATATATCTTAACTAATGATATCTTAGCTAATGATATATAACCTAGCAAATATTCATAGGCAAAGAAATAATTCCTAACTACAAACTTATATCTCAATATTATGCTATGTTCATAAATGACCAGAGACGAATGATGGGAGAAGCTAGATCTTCAAATCATACCATATATAGAAATTCTTGAAGAAACCTGGGAAGGGAGAATAGCTGAATAGTTCTAGAGGGAAGTGAATGGAGAAGGCAAGAGGTGGATTTGACCATGAAACAACATTAGGAGGTAGAACTGGATGTAGCATGAAAATAGAGGTCCTGTCTGTCTAGCAATTGTGAATTCCTGAGTAGGTGCAAGATGCTGAAGATGTAGTAATACCGCATATAACAATTGTACATCAACATCAAAAGTAAAACTGAAGAACTCTGAATAGTACTGACATTGTGGGCCCCGGGAGATAGCATGGAGGTAAGGCATTTGCCTTTCATGCAAAAGGTCATCGGTTCGAATCTCGGTGCCCTATATGGTCCCTCGTGCCTGCCAGGAGCAATTTCTGAGCATGGAACCAGGAGTAACCCCTGAGCACTGCCGGGTGTGACCCAAAAACAAACAAAAAAAATACTGACATTGTATCAAAGTTATCATCTCTTTTAATCTTCTATAATAGTCTTATAAAATGTCACTGAGTTTGGAGAGAAGATGGGACACTAAACCTATCAGGTCTAGGCGACAAGACCCTGATTACTGAACCATTACCTGGATGGTACAAGCCCTGTCCCAGCCCTGTTGGAAGGTCAAGCATTCCACCCACAAACACCTGCTATGCTCACATTTAGACCGTGTGGACCGACAATTCATTCCTGTGCTAAAACTGAGAGGTCTGAGATACCATGTGTTTAATCAACCCAATCATGTATCTGTGGGACATCTCCAAAGGTCACAGTAGGAACACAGAAAATTAGATTGGAAAGTTGTGGAGAAGACCACGATGCTTGGTTGGCAAAACCAATCATACAAAATACTCAACTAACACGGAGTCAACCTCTGACAATAACTCCAGTAACACCATTTTGAAATGCATGCTATAACAAGCAATATAAAGCAAACTTTTGTGCCTGCTAAGGGAACAGGCTGGTTGTTGGGAGGGTGGCTTGGAACTTTGAGGGAGAAAAGGGCATACTGGTGGTGGAATTGATGGTGGGATATTGAGTATATGAAATGAAACAAACTGATACAAGTTATTAAAACTTTCTAAATCGGGGTGTTTAAATAAATTTTCAAATGAAAAAAAAAAAACTGCACCGAGAAATGGGCAAGTAGTAGGCTTTACTTTTTTTTTTTTTACTATTTTTCACAATCAAATTTTACAAATTATAATAAATATATGAATACCTCAAAACTATCAAAAGATGGGCCAGGGAGATTATAGAAAGAGTAATCTGTTTCCTTAGATGCTTTTTTTTTTTCAATTTTTTTTTTTGGGTTTTTGGGTCACACCCGGCAGTGCTTAGGGGTTGCTCCTGGCTCCATGCTCAGAAATTGCTCCTGGCAGGCACGGGGGACCATATGGGGGCACCGGGATTCAAACCGATGACCATTTGGATGAAAGGCAAACGCCTTACCTCCATGCTATCTCCCGGACCCCCCCTTTTTTTTCAATTTTTTAAAAATAAATCTTTATTTAGGCACTGTGATTACAAGCATGTTTGTTTTTGGGTTCCAGTCATAAACAGAATACCCCTTCATATGCACTCTTCTTCCCCACCCCTTTCTGTTTTCTTAGATTCTATCCCTGGCACTGCATATGGTCTCCAAGAAGCGATTACTGGTGTATGGTGTGATCTCAAAACAAATAAAATGAGAATGTCATTTTTCGCTTAGCATAAAAGGAATTGATACTATTGGATCAGTGATTTTTCTGCACACCATTATTCATTGTAGCACTCAGTACAATAGCTAATAATTAGGATCAACCTAGATGTCCAGTGACAGACGAGTGCATCATGAAGATTGGTACATATACAATGGAATACTGCATGGCAACAAGGAATGATGCAATCATGCAATTTGCTGCAATTGGGTGGAGCTAGAAGATATTATATTAAATGAAGTAAACCATAAGAAGGATACATAGAGAATGATATTACTTATATTTGGTACTTAGAATAACTGCATGAAGAAATGCAATGATGTAAATGGGAGTTCTCTTGAAAACTCTTGACCCCAGATTATAGTGAGAAGGAAATAAATTAAGTGGAGGAGAAACACAAGAGAAGGAAATAAATTAAGTGGAGGAGAAACACAAATATGAAAAATTTGGGGGCAGAGGCCAAGTGGTCTTGGGTACATTGGTGGTATTAAAAATGGAAAAAATAAATATCTGAGCCAAAGTTAACAACAATGAAATCGTGAAACCCAAACTTTAACAATCAAAATTTTAAATGGGCCTGTTAGTCTGGAAGTTCTGGTAGCATCAGATGCACTCTAGGAACATTGGTGGAGGGAGGTCGACATTGATGGTAGGATTGTATGTTTCAGACATTGTATGTCTGAAACACAACTATGGAAAACTTTGTAAAGCACAATGGTATAAATGAAATATTTCAAAAATTAAAGCAAAGAAAGAATTGTATAGAAATAAGAATTATAAGAACAACCAGTATAGCACAGTAATACTATATTAGACATAACATTAAATGCTATAATAATTAAATTGATTCAGTTTTAATTGGTTTTGATGTATTTACACAAAGTGAATCTTATTTTAATATTTATAGTAATTCCATGATATTTTTAAAAACAGAACATTAGAGTGTTCCAACTCAATATACTTTTTGATTGAAATTATTTAAGAGGTAAAGAGCTGGTCTTTAATTCCAAGATTTTTGGTGTCTAAATTACATGAAGATATTTCACTTCAAATTTTGTTGCCTTTCTTATATATAAAAATAAAACTAGCAGAGGCTGGGGTAATAGAACAGCAGGTAGGGTGTTTGCCTTGCACTGGGCCAACCCGGGTTGACCCCCACAACTCATATGGAGCCTCAGCCCTGCCAGGAGTGATTTCTGAGCTCAGAGCCCAGGAATACCCCCTGAGTACTGCTGGGTGTGGCCCCCAAACAAAACAAAACTAGCAGTAATGTTAAATCTATAAAATAACTATTAAATGGGCATGGGTTAGAGTGATAGTACAGTGGGTAGAATGTTTGCTTTGCATATGGCCTACTCAGATTCTATCCCTGAGTGACATTCAGTATTGATCCCAGTAACTGCTAGGGATAATTATTGAGTGCAGAGCCAGGAGTAACCCCTAAGCACTTCTGTGGCCCCCAAACCAGAAGTATTCACCAAAAATGATTAAATTTATAGATCCTTCATTAAAATATACATATATGTGAATGCATTAAAATTTTCTGCATATATGTAGATACGTATGCAATTATATATTATCAGGTTAGTTTATTGTAGATGGTTGTTTATATAACAATAGGAGTAAGAAATCCACATTTTTTGTTTTATAGTTACTACAATTTAGACTTATAAACATTGTGATTAAAATATATATAATTCATATATCCACTACTAAGACAAATATATACATAATTTCTTCTTTTCAAAATTATGAATTTGAGCCAATTAAGTTACATTGTAAAAAAGAGAACTAAAGAGTACTTGAACATTTTAATTCATATAGGATATAATTTCAGACAAATCAAATCATGTGTACTTGCCCAAATACTTCTCTTGCTCATTAAGTAAACTTACAAAAATGAAAACAACTAATATGTTAAGAATAAGCTAATTGCACCTTCTTTATACTTGTGTTCTTTTTCTACTATATGGAAAATGAAAACATATGAGAGCAGGAAGAGTTCAGGGAACTCTATGTTCCTTAATGAATGGTGGTCAGTACTTTTGAGCCTTTGACTCCAGGCATAAAAGAGACAACAGAGTTTTAAAGATGTAGAGAAAAATATAGTTTTTTTTTATTTTTTTAAATATATAATTTCTAAGGATTAAAAGAAAGTAGAAAAAAGTTCAGAAGGAAGAACCTTACTCAAATGTGGATGATCTTCCTATTTGATATGGAGTTGACTTTCTTAAACTTTCAAAATTCACGGGTTGATTTAATTTTAAGTTAGTTCATTAGAACATGAGATCGTTTGTGAACAGAAAAGAAAATATTATGAGCATATAAAAACCCAAGAACGGGTTTTCAATATTTTGTTTCTGTTTTTAACTATTTTATTTCTACCTATATAAGGAAACTGAGGTAAGAAACATTATTAACATCAATTCTGTAACCCCAGGATACAGAGCCACAAAAACCCTCTAGATCCCAAGTGCATTTCACATATAGTTTGACCTTTTACTATCACAGGCAATGAATCCCCACAGATATCAACTAGAAAGGAAATAAATAAAGCAATAATTTTTCATGTAATATTTCTATTTGTCAAAGACAAAAATAACTCTGCTGTAAAATGTTCCTTGCTTTAAAAATTCAATATAGCCTTCATATTAGCATTTTATATGTATTGAATAAAATACAAAGATTATTAACTTAATGAGCAAGATTCAAATAGCAATTTGAATTTTTGAAAAAATATAGTATTTAGATGGAGAGTGGTTCCTTGCTACCAAGGGGCTTGAACTTGAAGCTTCCTGCCATATCAAATCATTTTCAAGAATAATCCATTTAATTAAACTTGTGAGAATTTAACTATGCTACATTACATTAAATGGTAAGAAAAAAATGAAAAATAAAGGAACTTTGTGAATAAAAGTTCACAAAAGAAGTAAGTAGACTGAGCTTAAATTTTTCCTGTAATTTTCTGTTATATTTCATTTTGGGATCGCATGCTAGAAAGTACATAAGAAAAAATCATAACTCCGTATTCAATGACTATAGTTGTTAAGTTATTCTGATTGCATTTCAGTGCAATTATTTTGGAAATTTTTAAAAGAATTAAATTTATCATTAGAAAAAAAACTCTAAAAACTAGTTTGTTTAAGAGGAACAAATTGCATTAGCTAACAGGTCATGAGGGTTATCATATAAAATGGGGGGAAAGATGACAGGAAATAAGAAAAGAAAGGATGGGAGAAAAGAGAGGGCGAAAGAATAAAAAGCAGATGTATAGATGTGTCTGCCTTTTTTCAAATCTGGAACTGAAAAGATATTTAAGGTGAGAAAAAGCATAGCATACCCACACTCAAATTTCCTGCACCACATATGTTCCTCCAAGTACCTTCAGGGATAACTCCTGAGACATGTCTTGGAAAAAAAAAAGAAAACAAAACAGAACATTAACTAGATTATCAATTCTTTTTTACATTATTTTAATACACTACTGGAATGATAATTATTAAAAGATTATTCTAGTCAAGAGTTGTTGGGTTACTTAGTAAATTATTTTTAATAAATAAAAAAAGTTATTTTATTTTCAAAGACATTTACTTTAAGAACAGCCTTTTAGAGAAATATATCAGAAAGTTTTTTTTAATCAGGAAATGACCAGGTCCTTCCCTTTGAAGCAGAATATTAGGACCTTTATTCATGATTAATTATGCCCAAACAACCTTGTCCTGGAGCACCTCCAGGTACTCTCTGATCTTTATGCTCCTGAGGCTTGCCTGTTCCCTACCAGCAATGTCATCCCAAGCATACAAATAAACCAGGAAGGTTGAGGGAAATGGGATTTGCAGTTTGACACGAGCATCCATTAGAAGAGAAAGAAGTATGCGAAGAGTCTAGTCCAGGTTGAAGGCTCTGAGGTCACCTTGCATCATGGAAGTGTAAAAGATTTAAGTTAATTTTTGAGAGTCACAAAAAACATAACTACATTACTTGGAGGCTGCTTGATATTGCATAACATACATTTTACTTAATGATGAATGAGTAATCAATGACAGGTTTTTACTACTCAGATTAAGAGACTGGGATTACAACATTTTAAAGAAGGTCGGGGTAAAGTCTCAGATGACTGAAGCAGCTGTACTGCTTGTGGAAATCTTAGGATCAATTCTCAGAAATATATGGCTACCCCGTACAAAACTGGGATTAGCCCAGTATTGTCAGGTATGGCCCAATGACCCAAAACAAAGAAACAAACAGCTTGGAAGTTTCTGCTTAGTGAGACTCTGGTTAGAATGTTCCTTGAACTGAAAATATGCTCAAGGAACATACAAGTCCCCTCCACATGTTGTAAAAGTGAGGCTAAAGTACCTTGCACCAAATAAGTACTTTCATACCACACTAGAACCTTTTTATTTTTAAACTGGGAAACGTTGGGAATCCGTGGACAATGCAATCAGATATGGAAGTGAAAGCTTCCATTCCCAGCACTCTGATAGCTTTTTTCCCTTCCTTCCTCCCTTCCTCCTTCCATACTTCCCTTCCTTCCTTTCCTTCCTTCCCTCCTCTCCTTCCTTCCTTCCTTCCTTCCTTCCTTCCTTCCTTCCTTCCTTCCTTCCTT
>PVKC010017273.1:0-20293 GCA_004027635.1 Crocidura indochinensis | reverse complement strand
AAAAAAAAAAAGTATTGATCTGTTTGGGCATATAGTGTACTGAACTCACCACTAGAGTTCCAATATCTTGCCACCATAGTCCCTTTTTCCTGGCAAACTCAGTTATATAAAAAGCATTTCTTTTTTTTCTTTTTGGTTTTTGGGCCACACCCGGTGATGCTCAGGGGTTACTCCTGGCTATTTGCTCAGAAGTCGCTCCTGGCAGGCACGGGGGACCATATGGGGAACCGGGGGATCGAACCGAGGTCCGACCTAAGTTAACGCAGGCACCTTATCTCCAGCACCACCGCCCGGCCCCTATAGAAAGCATTTCTAAGTTTGCTCTTATCTGTCATTATCTCTCTTACTCGATCTCTCCCTTTTTTTTTTCTTTCATTTTTTAGGAGGAGGATAAAATCTAGGGCCAGGGCGATAGCACAGAAGTAGGGCATTTGCATTGCAACCTGGGACCGACCTGGGTTCTATCTCCAATATTCCATATGATCCTCTGGCCCGTCAGGAGCAACTTCTGAGGGCAGAACCAGGAGTAATCCCTGAGTGCTGCTGGTTGGGGCCCCAAAACAGACAAAAAAATTAAAAAGTCTAAAAATAATTTTTAGAGTAAAGCAATGCATCAGAAACCTTAAAAAATAATGTGTTTTTTTTTCCAAGAACATTATGGGTCAAGATCTCCTTTGTGAAGAAGAGACTAGCTAAGCAAACTAGTTTTTTATTGAGTAAAGTTTAAAAATTGATGGAGTTATATTCTGTATCTTCCCTTTTATTTTTTTCCTCTCAGTTTCACATTCAAATAAGGAGAAATCCCCTGTTCTCTTCCATTTTAAAAAAGTTTGCTTTCAGGAAAGTATTAGTTTGCTGTCATGTGCATGTTGACATGAATTCAGTTCATTGTTCCTCTTTCCAGGTGTCTAGGTGAGTTTGAGCTTAGATAATCTCCTCTTGCTTTGTAATCAGCTTCTTTGGTCACCAGAATCATAGTTATGCCTATGGGCCTAAACGTAAAGCTCGTTGATGCAACTTGCTTATTATTTAACAATCTGTGCATTAGTGCTGTTTGAATGGATTGAGTGATTCGTCTTTAGCTAGGTGTTTTTTAAAAGATAGGCTGGTTATGTTCACATAGGCAGCCTTTATTCTATATGTAGACACCATTGATATAAAGAAAGTAGTATGATTACTAACAACATATTCCCTAAATTGGAAGATTTGAAGATTTGACACTTGAATACTCATAACAGAGGTGAGTCAATAGGAGCATGTCTGGGTGGCTCCATAGGAAAGAATGGTCACCAGTCTTGTGTATTTTTATACATAGAATCAGGTAAAGTGTTGAGAGATTTTTGTTTGTTTGTTTGACTTTGGGGTACTCCCAGAATTAAGCTCGGGGATTCCTTCTTGCTTTATGCTCAGGAATCACACTTGGCAGAACTTTGGAGAACCATATGTTCTGTTAGGAATAGAATGCAGATCCGTTGGAATTGTAAGATAAATGTACTACCAGCCATACTATCGCTCCAGCTCTGAGAAACCAATACTTTGGTTCATCTTCTTCAGCAAAAATTTCAATACGAGGACTGGAGCAGTGACGCAAGTAGTAGGGTTTTTGCCTTGCACACACTAGTCTAGGACGAACCATGGTTCAATCCCCCTGGGTCCTATATGGTCCCCCAAGCCAGGAGCGATTTCTGAGTGTATAGCCAGGAGTAACCCCTAAGCTGTCACCGGTTGTGGCCAAAAAGCAAAAAAAAAAAAAATTTCAATACAACTTGCATGTATTTTTATCATACACTATAAAATTATTTGTGTCAAAACTAACACATATAAAGGAAAGGTGTGTGCACTTAAAGGCTCATGTGTTTATAAGTTTAAAAAATTAAAACTATTATTTCTCTAGTTCATAAACTAATATACTACAAAATTATGTAATAACATGTTTTGATCATAGAAAATCCCTAACACAATTACATAAAAACATTATTTGAGGGGCTCCAGGGAATATCTTCAAAACTCATGACACCATTCACCAAACAATAATTTCCCCAACAATGAGTAAAATTGATTCAATCAGCAAAAGAACAAATTGAAGAGCTTTCCTTCTCTCTGTGAATGTTAAGCAAAGCTCGCTCCCTCCTACTAAGACAAAAACCAAATCCTGTACCTTGATTCTTATATTTAAAAATTTTGAAAGTAACTGTTGGGACACTAAACTTTTCTCTTTTAAAATATGAATTAATTTAGTTTTATAATAATTTGACTATAATGGCTTACATTTTATCATTTAAAAAATTAATTAATTGGGGCTGCAGTGATAGTTCAGTGAAGGGGTACTTGCCTTGCATGTGGCCAACCTGGTTTTGATCCCTGGGCACTTTATGCGTTCCCTGAGCACTTCCAGGAGTAATTCACAAGCACAGGACCAGAACTAAGTCCTGAGCATTGCTGTTTGTGCCTCCACAAAGACTATAAAGTAATTTAGAGTTGTAATTATAATAATAGCTTACATTTCTTGAGGAAAATACTCTTCTTTTTTTCTGTGACTCATAGCCACTGGGGAAAAAACCTGTTGAATTTCCAAATTTTATGGAAACTTTTGTAACTTTCCTGATAAAGTTAAAGGCCATCATAAAATATTTCATAAACAGTATTTATTTCTATTTAAGATCATTATAAATCTGGGCCGGAGAGAGAGCACAGCGGTAGCGCAATTGCCTTGCAAGCGCTGGCCCAGGACCAATGGTGGTTGAATCCCGGCGTCCCATATGATCCCCTGTGTCTGCCAGGAGTGATTTCTGAGCAGAGAGCCAGTAGTAACACCTGAGCATTGCCAGGTGTGGCCCAAAAACCAAAAAAAAAAATCATTAATAATCATTAAATTCACTGGTAATATATTCCAATAACTAAGAGACTATGAATACAGAAACATAAATGACAGAAATGCCATTATTACTCAAAGACAATCATGAAATCCTGCTTATATATCACCCTTGTCAAGATGATCTGTGGTCAATCTGATTTTATTTCTCTGTATCATCTAACAGTGCTGCATATCACTTTATCCTTTGTCCATAGCATTTTGTATTCTTTTGATAACCTCATCTTCCTAATCACCATGAGAATAATGTCTATAGTTCTGTCTTTAATGTCATCTCTACTATTTATTCATCCTCATTAGAGTCATTTTCTATTTTTTTTTGTTCTTGTTGTTGTTGTTCTTTTAATGCTGTCTCTAGTATTATTCAGAGGTTATTCCTGGATTTATACTTAGGATTGGCCCTTTGTACTACTTGGGGAAACTATATATGGTGACAGTAATATCTAATCAGTGTTAGCAACATACAAGTTAAGCATTAACTCCTATACTTTCTTTCTGTTCCAGTAATATCTTCTGGGTGCAAGCCCTTTAAATGTCTTCTAAGGCAGGTTTATAGCTAATAAGTAGAGTGCATACTTTCTACTTGAAAGACCTTGTGTTCATCTCCGACACCATAAAACTAAATTTTAAGGTATCTTCTATATGTTAATAACTCAAAATATATTGTTTTAAATTCATATATTCTCTTGGCAATTCTACACCTAAAATTAGATTATTTTTATCTGCACTTGGGATTTTTGTAGGTATTATGATCCTAATACCTAAACTAAAAGCTTGTTTTTCACTCAGAGAAAGTTCTACCCCCAATATTCCAAATATAATTAATAGAAATCCATCCCTCTAGTTACTCAAGTCAAAACTCTTGGAGCATCTTTTGACTTCAACTAGTTATACATACACCACATCCAATTCATTTAGAATACTCTAAAACATACCAACATTCTGATTTTATATCAGTTTCTAGCCCCCATATTCACAGCTTATGATCAATTCTTTCTTACATTATTGCAAGTTACCTAAGTGATTACACACTTAATGTTCCTCCTCTCTTAGAGTGGAGTCCAAGTACATTTTATTTTATTGATTTTTGGCTACACCTCATAGTTCACAGGGGTTTCTCATTGTTCTGCATTCAGAAATCACTCCTGGATGGTCCAGGGGACAATACGAGAAGCCAGGAATCAAATTACTACTTGCAAGAATGACACTTTACCCACTCTACTATTGCTTTGGTCCCCAGTGCACATCTTTAAAAAGCATTTCTTAAAATTTAGGGGCTTCAATTACTGTCCTCTACCATTATAATCGCCAAAAGATCACTCAGAGAAAAGTCTGTTTCTTCATACGGTCAGTAAGAATTTATGAAGTCCTACTCTTTAACTACTCTCACATCTCTTCTCATTGTTTCTTTCTACCAATTGTACTCATTCAAAATAGATTCCCTCAATATAATCCTAAAATCTATCAAGTGAAAGAAGGATTCTTGGGGCCAGAGTGATAGCACAGCAGTAGAGTGTTTGCCTTGCATGCGACTAACCCAGGATGGACCTTGGTTTGATCCCCCAGCATCCCATATAATTCCCCTGAGCAAAGAGTGATTTCTGAGCACATAACCAGGAATTACCCCTGAGTATCACAAGTTCTGGTCCAAAAACAAGAACAAAAAAAAAAGAAGGAAAGAAAAAGAAGTAAGGATCCTACCTCACCCACAACCTTATGTGTTGTCTTAGTTTCACAGAAGCTCTTCCCCAAACACTGTTAATTCCACTTCTGTACCACCTTCAATTTTCACTGAAGTGCCAACCTCTCACTGGAACCTTTCCTATTCATGTTATTACAAGTATGTTAATTGTACAAAATGACAACCTTCTGCCCAGCCACTATGATTTTCTTTTTATTGCCTTAATTTTTTTATAGCAGTCAATTGCATGTGACCACTACATTTTTATTCATCTTATTATCTGTTGCCTTACATTAGTGCAGGGCTTTGTTTGCTGCCATTATATCAGTACCAAATACTCTGACACATATAACATGCCCCATCTATCTATATATATATATATATATATATATATATATATATATATGGAAAATTATGGATGGAATCCAACCTCCCCCTCTTCTCATGAAATATAGTTTCTCAATAGGCAAAAAATAATGCAATGCGAAAGCATTTCATCAAATCAAGACATGCAGTAGCTTCAGATTTTAAATTTCTAAAATAACTAGGTACAACTAATAGTGCCTTTGATTTTATAAAAAGTGAAAGCTTAAAAAGACTAAGTATTATGATATAAAACAGAAAAACTTGACGAAAGGTATATGTTAAACTATTTTGGACAGAGCAGTCAGAAAAAGCCTTTAAGTCTGGTGACTTTTAAACAAAGATCTAAATGGCTAATAAGAGGATATAGGAAGATGACTTCCAGAGGGGACAATTAGTTCTAAGATCCAAAGACAAGAATGGATTAGCAGTTAATTTTTAACCATTACATAATACTAGAATCCCCAAACTTTGTGACTTAAAATATTATCAAAATATGCCAGCAGATTGGTCTGAATCACCTTTTGCAGGCATCCTAGGAGGCTGGAGTGACTCATGTGACTGTACCCACTCTATATCTGGAGCATGTATAGAGGTTGACAGAGCCATTTGTCAATCATCAAACAGAAGGGAAACTTAGGCTTCTTCCACAAGCAGCCAGAGATAAAATGTCCCCAATGGAAAGTATTTATCAAACTTCTTTTTTTATCACATTTGTTCTTGTCTAAGAAGTCAAAATCACGTAGTCGAGTGAGATTTGTATCTATGTGGTGGGCCACACATAGGCATGAATAGGACAAATGACTCACCAGAGCCTTTCCTATGATGACATTCCACAGTGATTCTGCAGAAAGAGGACTGATAAAGCTAAGGCAAACTGACTTAAGAAAAATGGCAGAGGGGGCTAGAGTGGTGGCACAAGTGGTAAAGTGTCTGCCTTTCTCACGTTAGGCTAGTATGGACCGCAGTTCAATCCCCCGTCATCCCATAAGGTCCCCCAAGCCAGGAGTGATTTCTGAGTGCATAAACAGGAGTAATCCCTGTACATCACCGGGTGTGGCCCAAAAACCAAAATAAATAAAATGCCAGAGAATAAATTCAAAGAAAGAAGTAGGATTCAGATCGCTCAGAGGTTCATAGTAGATAGAGAAAGCACCATACCTTTAGATGAAAAATGATTTAATTCGACAAACCAAATAGTTAAATTGGACTATTTGTAATTTTTCATTATAAAGATGCATTGTTTAGAGCACTCAGAATATACACAGGAAGTCTACCATCCTTAGAGGGGACAACTATAGTTGTATCAAGAGTGGTGAATGAAGAGAAGATTTTAGAAAGTATTGAGGACTGCTGTCAAGAAAAAAATTCTCAAAAGCTTTGGTCTCAACTTGGTTTCAACAACTCATATAATGACCAGTATTGATGAAAGACTATTATAGTCAGCACATAATACATTTGATAAATTGACAATAGCATCAACAAATTAACCAAACTTTTTTTTATTTATTAAGAGAAAATGAAGTAGAGTAACAACTGTAGCGTCAGCTTCAGGATAATACTTTAAATAACCTCAGCTAAAGACCAAATATAGGATGAAATATGTGGACGGTCAGGTATGGAAGATAAAAGTAAAGGTTTACTGAATGAAACCATGAGTAATTGACACATTTACTTCTGCCTTCTCCACTCAGCCTTACCTACTGTACAATCTCTCTGGCAACAGGGTCTGCTTAAAACATGACTGACACAGGTTCAATCCCCAGCACCCCTAATCTCTACCAGTTGTGTTCTCTGAGCACAGAGCCTGCAGTATGTCCTGAGGACCATTGGTGTACCCCTAACTCCCATCCAATAAAGAAGTTAAATGGGCCATGATGTCTTTAATCAGTGGGGGAGGCATCTGTGCAGTTATTTATCTCAACTACATACATAATTAGATATCCCAGAATCACTTCTAACCAGCCATTTCCAGCTATACGATTCTACAAAATAACTGTTTAGGTGTAATATATTATTTTCTCTTCCATATCTAGCCTTTGAAACCACATAACTGTCACAACTCTAAGGATTGCAGTTTGAATTAATATAATTTTATGTTTTCAACCCAGTCAATGTTTTTAAGAACCAGATTGTGTAAGACAAATATTTGATGTGTAAAAAATATCTGGTTACTTTCCTAATGTGACAGAAACATCAACTTTTTCTTTTATTATTTGTTTATCTTTTTGTATGTTCTTTGTAAATCCCACCAGTATTTAGCAGCTTCTCCTGGCATATTACTTGTAAGAAAGTCTTGAAGGTGATGCAGAGACCAGGTGATGCTAGGCTAGAACTCAAGATTCCTGCATACAATGCATGGATAAGAACCCTTTGAGCTCTCCCCTTAGCCCTCAGAATCTTACCTTTTATTTATTTATTGTTTGGATTTTTTTATTTGAACCACCCCCGGTGATGTTCAGGATTTACTCCTGGCTATACACTCAGAAATTGCTCATTGCTTGGTGGACCATATGAGATACCAAACGATCGAACCATGGTCCGTCCCGGGTCAGCAGTGTGCAAGACAACTGCCCTATCTTTGCACCATCGCTCTGCCTTCTTATTTTTTTAAAAGGTTTGTATGTGATTAGGGAAAAATTAATAGCAGTGGAGACATAATACAAACGTCTTTTTGTTTTTGGTTATAGATCATACTGACTGGCTCAGAGCTTACTTTTAACCCTGCACTCAGAAATCACTCCTGGCAGGGCTCAGAGGACCATATGGGATGCAAGGGATCACATCTAAATAGACTGAATGCAAGGAATGCATCCTACACATTTTACTATCATTTTATCTCTTATAAACCATGTTGAAACTAGGTTAATGGATATAGAATCATTTTCTTCCCTAAGCCACTTGTCTTGCATGTAGTTGAACTAAATTTGATTCCTTGCACTGCATATAGGTTCCCCATCCTCTTTCAGGAATGATTACTAACTAACAAAAAATCATTTCAAAAATCGTTTTTCCTGTGAAACAATCCTGGGGAAGAGAGTAAGACTGCTCATTTACCATGTACACTATAGAATTGTCAACGGATGTTAATATTTAATATGTGCCAAGAATATAAGTACTTCCGGATTTAGGAACAATATTCTAAATTATTGAATATTCCACAGTGAATTCTTTCCTTCTCCAGAATCATTTTAGAAATATTTCTGAGTGGCAGGTTGTCATCAGAAGCTGCCATAGGAGAAACAGCCAAGAGAAGCAGCCTAAGGGATTTTGACCTTTTTTGCTCTTACAGAAGGATGGATGATGACTTTACCCAAAGAGTCTACAAAGACACTCCTATGGTGGAGGAGGCCATGCTTTCTCTGCTAGATATAGAAATACACACACCATAAGTTGATGAACCCCAAAGGAAACAGCTCTCTGTTCCTAGATCTCCTGTAGACAACCTGTGAGCTATATTTCACTCAAAGCTACTTGTGTCTTTGGAGACTTATTTTCACCTGTGCACATATATGAAGGCTTGAGAGGTATGAAGAGTAGATAAACAATCGTTCCTAAAAAAAAAAATCCTGCTGTAAATTATAAACATCTAAGAGTTGCTGTGTTTAAGAGGTAGAAAATATAAAATAGCACAAATTTTCTGTAGAGACTGAGAACATGCTAGAGGCAATGAAATCAAATTCAATTTTTGTAGGAATGTGATCAAAAAGAAGCTAAGTTAATATGTAAACAGAAAAGTATTTTGTAGAGGGTGGAACTTGAAATTTGACCTTAATATCGAGGAAAGAGTGGGAAGCAGAAGACCAACTGTTCTTGTGCAGAGAGAACGATGGTCAGCACAGAGTGGGCCCCGGAAGCTAGAGAGCTTTGTAGCTGAGAAGCTATTTAGATGAGTGGGAGTCCATGTTGAGGAATGAAAAACAACAAAGCTTAGAGGTTGTGAGAAAGACAAATGAATGGTTATTCAGCAGAAAGACAGTTTTCACTTGGCTAGCCTTAATTCTAAAAAGTTTTCAAATTGCTAAGCTGACAGTCTCCAAAGATTCCTATGAGGGTCATTTAGACCAGTTTTATCACAGAACCATTACCCATAGCATGCTGACACACTTACTGCAACAATAATAAATGATTTTATATTTCATTTTGATATCTCTACCCCCACATTCTAGTTTAGCTAATAGAGAAATATACTTTTATAATTAAGTGACTTAAAGGAAAATCAAGCATGCATTGATATAGACTTCAGTGATATATATTCAAAGAAAAAAAGTAGCATTTTTCTATTTTTATCTACTTTTTAAAATCCTACTTGATTTTATTCTGTCAGGCATATATGAGAGTATATTTCAGATAGCTAATCTTTAAACTGGGTGGGTAGATCACCTCTCGAAATCAATAAAAAAGTGTATATTTTAACTACAATAAAGAAAAGACATTATTATACCACAAATAATATTATATAAAACTGAAATCAATATAGAAAACTCAAACTTATCAAAAATATTGTCTAAATGACAAAATAAATCATGATGTGATTTTGAGCCTTTATATAGTACTTTTTAATTTTTGTACAATTTTCCTTAATTTATAATAAAATATTTTCTATTTCCCCAAAGTAAAAATACAGGGAAATTTAAATGTGAGATAATTTCATGTCTGTACGGATTCTAAATGAAGTATAAGATACCTGTTGGATAAAAAGTTAGAAGAGCAAAATTAATGCACAAGTGCTCATATTCAATTTCTGTACCCATGACAAGAATCAATTTGGTTCCAGTGGATTTAAAGAATCTTATATATTTACCTTCTTAATAATATTTTGGACACCACACCATAAATACCCACCACATTCAAGAAAACTCACAGAAGTCCAAAAACAATATGGATAATTAAATTCACCAGTTAATGTGAGCTTCACTTCCTAGACCTGGTTCTTGTATCAGCACATCCTTGACTTAATTTTTTACAATATTTTAGACAAAAAGAAACTGATTGGCTAGCTTCTCAAAGAAAAAGGTCCCTCTTCCCTTCCTCACATTGACGACAGTGCCAGGTTGTTTGGGCAAGTCAAATGACAGACTCAATGTCACCTCTTCTTCTCTTGATGATGATTCTGGTACCAGCTTAGCTACTTCTCCCAGAAACCTGCAGCGATTTTTGCCTCAGACTGTCTCCCTTCTTAAGAGAAATTGAACAGAGCTTTAAGATTTGACTATTCTGCCTTCCACAGTTCATTAAGATAACACGATGGGCAGTGAGTCCAGAACACCCAGGAGTGCCCCTAATTCTGCAGAGCAGTTAGTTTCCATTCCTGGTTATTTGCATCTGCTTACAAAGCAGACTGCGTGGTCAACTATGCACATCACATGCTTGATAGGATAGAGGTGGATTCTACTCAGATCCAATCATAATTTCCTCTTTCTATCCTCCTAGTCCTCTCTCATTCTATTCAGACTAATACTCAAAAAAGAAAAAGAACAAAAAGGCAAATCTTTGCATGGATAGGGCTCACAGGGACCATAACAAATATCCACCTTTCCTGTCTGTTCACAATGCAACAGCCTCCTCAGCCATGAAGTCTGGCAGATGCTATGGATCAGGAAGCCCCAAAGCATAACCAGGGTACAACTTCACAGACTTCTCTTACTAAGATCTGCTGATATTAACTTCCACATTTTTGAAAACAGAGAGAAGAGATCTAATACATTCTGACTCTAAAGTGTAAGCTGGAATAAAGATACTGTCAATATTTCCAACCCATCAGTTTTCTCCTTGGTAGCTTTGCCTTGGTAGTTTTACATTAATCTTTCAAAACAATTAGCACCTCAACTCCTGGAAACAGTATGATTGCCAGCTGTCTGGTTGTCATCTTCCTACTTGAATTGTCACATGGAAAATGAGGGATCTGGTGGGGCTTCAACAATCTCCAGCAGAACCCCTCTCTCCAGTTACTGTGGACAAATTAAAAAATTCATATGAATCATAACTCGAGCAGTTGGAGAAGATAAGTAATGACTCTGCCAAAGAGATCTAGTCTGTAACTGGTCTTTTTTTTCTGTGAGTTGCTTCGTTTAAGTAATTACTCAATATCTTGGAAAGAGAGATTAATGCAACTCAGTCTATAAAGAAAGACATTGTCTATAAAAACTTTCTCATCTTTCTTTCCCTCTCCCTCCTCTTTCTCTCTCTCTTTCAATCTCTCTCTCTCTCTCTCTCTCTCTCTCTCTCTCTCTCTCTCTCTATTATACACTTAAAGAGAATTCCAGACCAGAATGCAGGAAGATATCCTGGATGACCTTCTGTCCATTTCCTGCCAAAAGAGGATGAGGCTCCCGGAGTCCATCCAGCATACTGAGGAAGTCAGACTCATGCTGAGACTTGTGGGCTGACCTAGCTTTCTTCATTAAGACAAATCACGGCGTGTCTGACCAAACCATTGTTTAATGAGAAAAGAGATAAATGTTTGCTATTTCACCAAGGATTCTGGATCCAAAGACAAGAAGGCAAAGAAAAATTACTCCTTCCAGACATATTTAGTAATGTCCAAGAGTCCCAAAGAGAACAGGCTCTACCAGATATTGAAATTAAAGAATGTTCCTGTGTCTAAACAGTGTTGAAAGTTCAATGGAATTGAAATGTCAACGGTGTGAACATTTATAGAATGTCTTTATAAAGGATAGAAACCGAACGCCTTCCAAATATTATCATCTCCTACTTTGCATCTGATTATGTCTTTGCTCATAAAGGAGACAGTAATAGTTACTTATTTAACAGCAGCTTAATGAAAACAAATGTTAACAGTTATCTAATAAATGTTATCCTTATAACACAATGCGACCTAAGAAATATGATTCTCATTTATAATTAAAAAATTATAAAAGGTGTTATCAAAACCTAATTTTAGAAAGTAATAATAAATCTGATTTTCCGCCTGTAAATGGAACAGCAAAGTATTTATTTCTTCTCTGTGAAAGATTTTTAAGAATTTTTTTCTACTGATAACTAACCCCTAAGAAATACTTCTAGCCAACTCTCCTGCAAAAATAAGCCTTTTTCCCTAAATTCCTAAGTTCAGTATCTTCTTTTTTGGGTCTGAGTTCACATCCTGCCTATCCCTGGGTCTCGATTATCTTGTTGTGATATGTCTGTATACAATATAATGCCATCAATTTAGATAAGCCTGCACATTTTGTTCATATTTGTTCTTTACCCTCCAATTGTGGCTTTACACACCATGTATTCCCTAAGAGGGGACGGGGGGGGGGGGTGGTGGTGGTTAAACAGGTTAGAGCATAAAAATGATTTAATCATATCATCACCTAAAAACCTCTTCTTATACATTCCATATATCTACCCACCCCAGTCAAAGTAAATACAAGGAGAACTAAGAACAGACAATAAACCAGAACCAAAATATTGTTAATTTCCATTAACAATAACCTTTGTTTAGGTTGCACCTACACTTTTTGTTTGTGACAAAACTTTATTGATAATGACAAGTTCAATCATCAAAGATACTCTATTTGGAATTTAAAAAAAAAATGACAGTGTAGGACCAGGAAGACAACTGAGTAGTCAGGGTGCATGTTTCACCTATGCAGGGAATTGGGCTCCAAACAAGCCCCACATGGCCCTTCTGAAAACTGTCAGATGTAACTCCAATGTGCCTAGAGTTGTTCTGAAGGTCCTGAGCACTGCCAGTCTGAGCTTCACCACAACCTTAAACCCTAACACTAAACCATCCTTTAGCCAAATTGGGTTCCTATCCCCTATGAACGCTGCTTATGAGACATCAGGAAATACAAAAGATAAACTTATGGTGTAGAAAAATACAAAAAATAATAAAAACAGTAGCAATAATCAGAACAATGACATCTTGCCAATGTTAACATGAGTAAAATCTGTGAAAGATAATTTATCATATTGCCCTCCTAATAGTTTAGCTTTCATTGTAAGAAATAATACTTTGAGAATATGGCACAAAATTGATAACAAGGGAATAGCATCTTACATAGAATGATATATATAACACAAGTTACACAAATATAGAAAAAATGCAATATGTTGTTTTATATTTCAACCTATAAATAAAAAAAGTGTAGAAAAAAAATAACAACTGAACTGGGTCCCCAACATTACTTGATAAATCAGTGCAGATTAACAAAAGAACTAAACTTACTGCATTTACTTCACTATTTTAATTCATTCTTGACATAGGTTTCAGGATTATATTAAAATAATGTTGAGGATTAAAAATCTTTATTTAAGGGGCCAGAGAGATAGCATGGAAGTAGGGCATCTGCCTTCCATTTAGAAGGATAAAGATGGTGGTTCGAATCCTGGCATCCCATGTGGTCCCCCAAGCCTGCCAGGAGTAATTTCTGAGCATAAAGCCAGGAGCAACCTCTGAGCATTGCCGGATGTGCCCCAAAAGCAAACAAACAAAAACAAAAACAAAAAAAATATTTATTTAAGCCTCTAAAACCTTCATTTTTTAATCATTCAATAGCAGGCATGTGGCTCTTCCTTTTTTTTTTTTATCAAAACTCAGAAAAAATAATTTTAAGACTAGTAATATAGTACAAGAGTCAAGATACCTTGCACACAACTTTTCTGATTTAATAACTAGCACCACCTGGTCCCCAAGTACTGGCAGATTAATCCCTTGAGGTTATCACTGAGTAATCAAGGAGTGGTCTCCAAAACTTCTGAGCACCACTGGGATTCTCCTCCCTTCCCACAAATTCATAGTGTGCCTTGATCTAGTTTACAAATACTTGTGCATATGTCTAAACACACACTCTCATGAAGCTTAAAATTGAAATTTTGAAGAATTCATTGATGATTTCCAGGAGCTGGGAATTGTGAACATAAAGATAAGGGAGCTATCATGCAGCAGAAAGCTGGCCATCTGGAGAGGAGAGGATGGGCACACTCCACCCTGCTGAGCCATGCTCCTTGACTCTAATACCTAATCTCACTATCCCCAATGGTCCTACCTCATTGATGATGCCTTTGAGCACAGCAATCTGCCCACCCCACAAATGCAGTCTCCACATTCAAATGGGGCCAGCTCCATAGACTCACTCTTTTCTCGAATAAGATGCTAACTGAGCTGTGAAAGATTATGGCTACACAGAATCATGCAGCCCAAAGCTGGTCATCTCAGGAGGAGAGACAAGCCCTTACCCTGCTAAAATCTCGCTTGCTGCCTCTGGCATCCAGAATCACCATTTCTCTCTGATGACCCTGCCTCGTAGGTGACCCTATATAATTCTCTTTGGGGACACTGATCTGACCACCTTCAAGAGCGTGTATTTGGGGGTTTGATATCATCGGGGGTTTGATATTATCAGTGCTTTTTGGAACAAGTCCAAGCAATCTTCCCCTGTATCTTCCTTCTTCCAGGAGTCCTGGCAGTTAAATACATGCCTCTGAAAGTCATAATATCAGGAGTAGTGCTTTAAACTTCTATACAACTTCATTTTTGATGTTATCATTCCTAAAGGAACACCCCAATCTAACTGAATGCAATGTACAGCTAAAAATAAGAGCTTACTATACCTTCTGCCATTTTATTAATGACTTCTTTGGAAGTACAATAATCTTCCCATATGTATTTATTACTCTACTTTTTCATTTTCTATTTTTCTCTTACATTTTATTTTTATTGCTATGCTTAAAAGCTTTGCTTTGATTTACCCAGAACTATGTCAACTCTGTGATGCATTTTCTTTAATCAATTAAATAATTTTTAAAGATGATACATTATGATAATATGTAGTTGATACCTTACTGTGATGGTGATTTCACAGATTACAGGTACAACAGACCCACATGCATCTTTTTATATGCATTCAGATAAATTCTTGTGTATATTATTAATAAAAATCTGAACAAGTTCTGTAGTTATGCCAATGTGGATTTTCTGGTTTTGACATTTGACTGTGTGATCTTAATATCAGGAAAAGAGAAATAGGATGCATAGAACTTCTTTGTGCTGTTCTTTGTAACCTTCTGTGAACTTGTGATTTTTCTTAGCCTTGGCATAAGTGATGTATTCTGAAAGATGTCCTTATTTTATCTGCCCTCATATTTTTTGTTCATAAAGGTCATAACCCATTATCTTATTAGCTATCATCATTAGAACTGAGTGACCCACAATTTCAACACTACAAATTTCAGAAGAAATCCTCAATTATTTCTCATGATCAGGTCTCACCCCCTAGCTTTTTATTTTCATCTCCCATCATTATCTCTCCAGCAATATTTTATCTAGTCACAGAAAATAATTCACTAGAGCCAGAGAGAGAAAGAAAGAGAAAGAGAGAGAAAGAGAGAGAGAGAGAATATAGAGGTAATACAGTTGCCTTGCATGTGGTCAACTACACTTTGATCCCCAGTACCACATGGCCAGAGCCTGACCAGAAGTGACCTGATCACAGAGCCCTGAGTAATCCTAGAATCACTGAATTAATTAAAAAATGAAAACTAGAAAATAATTTTCTATTCCTCTACTTACCTTCCTTTATAACTTTAATCAGAGTCTAAGTTCCTGAGGGCATTCAATTTTTTTCTTCTAGGCAAAGAGTTCTTCTATATAGACTTAGAGTTCATTTTCTGATACCATAGCAAACTGGATCCATAACTTCAACTCAGCAACCTTAACAGCTGTATACAACTCAACCAAAAGTTACCTCCATATGTGTAATGTTGCCATTCAGCATTAAACTAACTCCATAAAGGTGATGCTACGCTCAATATTGGGTCACATTGTGACATATTAATTTCTTAATTCATGCTATAGAAAATGAATAAATTTTGAAGGTGGGAAATAGAATGACTTTACCTCAATTTGTTTCTTACTCAGAATTGCTTTATTATCCTCTAATAACATTTGGTTTTATTTCAGTAATAAGAATACATTCATGGAGAATAATTATAATTACAGATATGGAGGTTACAAAGAAAGTCACCAGTGGACCTGAAGAAACAGTTCAGTGACTTTACATGTATGTGGTAAGAGTTCAAACCCTACAGTCCACATGTGCTGACCATGGTCCTCATTGGTCTGCTAGCTGAAGTCCTTGAAAGCATGAAGTTTCCAGCTCTACCACAAACATGTGTACATCAGAACCACAAAAGGTGTGTGAACACCAGTGAGCATCACAACCGAAACAATATGTGAGTGAGAATGCTGAATGCTACACACTAGATAACCAGGGAACACGAGAGATGTTTGAGTGCTATGGCCAAGAAGTGCAGTTCATAGATATTACCCATCTGAGCTCCTGAAGAACTCTTGGAGAGCCCAAAACCATAACTTCAGTCCTCAAATAAAGAGTATAGCCACTGAAGAGTATTTGTGAAAGCATGATAACTAAAATGGTGGCAAATTTCAGTGAGCACCATGGATGACTGTACATGACCTAGTCCAATGTGTAACATCCAGTGAACAACACAATTAAATGATTGAGAACCAAAGTCATGTCTGTTTGCAACCACTGGGCTATACAAACCAATATCATTAACTAGCAACAAAGAAAAAGGGAAGGACATTTAAAAAAAAATAGCATTAACTCCCCAACTCTAAAGGAAGATCATGCTATAATTAGATGTTTTCCTGATATGTTTCACGCATATAGATGGTATATTTATATTTGTAATCTAACAATATTTCCATTTAATAATATTGGAAGCACAGTTATTATATGGCATCATATCATTGCTTAAATTATCATTTATTTTGAGTACTTTCATGTCATTCACTAGTCTTTGAAGCATTATTTTTACATGGCTCATTGTGTTTTGGTCATGACAGGAATTAAACACTGGGACTCACACCTGCAAGGCATATTCTCCACCAGTGAGCCATATCCCATCCTGGCCCCCTGTAACACTTCTAAAAACTTTATATGGTAAAATGTACCTTGACTTCTATTTGATCACCTAACATGTTTTCAACTTTTGTTATTATCATCCTTCAATAGCATTTTCACTTAAAATTAATAACTCTTGTCATCATTGTGTGATACTACAACAATCATTTTGGTTAACTCTTTATTTTAAAAAAAATGGTATTAATTTACATGGGTATAATTCTGAGGATGCCAGAAGTCCAGAAGCCCTGACACATATCACAAGGATAAACTCAAATTACCTTGATCAAATGTCTATGAGCTGCTTTTTATCATCTAAAAGGTTTATTCTTCTTTTAATATTGTCAGTGATAAAGTTCTCAAACTAAAAATGATCAGATTACATAGGAAAACACATAAAAAACACCCCTTTTCCCTGCCAGGTTCAGAGCCATACATATCTTCACACACAGCTCAGATGCCTAGTTTCACTCTTGGTGAAATTGTGTTCTGGACTCATTGCACATGCATCAAGCCAGGATCAGGGTACCCATTCAGTCTAGCCTCCTGCTTTTTTTTCATCAGCTCACAGACATGCTCTGTAGAAAAGCAGCATTTTTGCTTTGCCCTGGCCTTGTCAAGCTGCACAGACCTTATAAGATAGGTCAATCTTTTCTGTCAGCCAGGAGCTACACAGTCCCAGAAGATGCTTCACCTCCTTCCACCCCATTCTGCCCACTCAGCATCCAAGCACAGAATTCAACTGGCCTTAATAGTGAGGAGGAGTTCTGGGCGTCTGCCTGCTTACCAAGACTCCAATCCCAGGCGATGTGTTCCCTTCAATTCCTCCTTAACCCTTCCATAGGCACTGCACATATTTTTCCTTTTTTGTTGGTAAAAGGCATAGGCAGATATTACTTTGTATTTAAGAACTAAAGCAAGATCTCACCTTGAAACTACCATTTCCTAATTATGTGGAAGATGGGCACAGAATGTGGGGTCACGACTCCTGCATAATTTTCTTTGTGTCCTGATGGCGATAGGCAGCAGCTGTGTGAACCAAATGGGAATGATGTAAGGTCCCTTGGTTGTCATGCATTACAAAGCAGTACTGGAGTTACAGGTGGGGCAGTATTTGTGTCTGGTGGACAGTAACATGACATTTCCCCTACATATCATGCACACACACTACTCCTGCCAGCAACTCACCAGGGGTGGGAGATATGCTGGGGAGCGAATAATGTGGATCAAGAACAAATGCAAACATACATCTTTTGCAACTTTGCTGCCCAGCACACTCCTTCTCTATATGGTGCTGGCTGTCATTGTGCCCAAAGGTAAAAATAGCTTTGCTTTTAAGTTTCACCTCAATAAATTAGGACAAGGGTTAGAGGCCAAGGTTCTTGCAGGGGGTGGGGGGTGGGGGAGAAACTGTGGCAGCAACAATATGACAGCCGCTCTGACCAAGGGCAGCTGAGTCCACAGGCATGACCTTCACTAATTTGTCTCCACTCACTTCATCTGACTCTGACAGCGCCACCCAGCTAAAGATCAGGTGCGTGATCCTTGAAACTGAATGGTCTTTGAAAACTGAATATGTTCAACAGAATCTATTTATCTTGGGAGAAATGAATATCATTCGAGTGTTCAAAAGACGCTTTTTTTAACCTGCCCAAGCGCATATGGTTAAGATAAGGTAACATGTCAAGCCAAGTCTTTTGTGAATCCAGGGCAAATCTTTTTTTCCAATGACATCAGGTAATTATGAATAGAAGGGCAATCCTCCTTCATGTCCAGCAGGAGCTCAATTCTGACTATTCATATTGGTCAGAGCCACTTAGAATGACAAAATCATTTGACGACGGCAGATATGCATTATTCACCAAGGCATCTTCAAAGGAATTCCATAAATTATAGGTTTTCTGAAATGGGAAAGTTTCAGTGAGCTAGCAGTGAATGCCAGGGGTGAAGTAGTGTAATCAGTGTGAATATTGTTCCTGGGTAATTTGTCCCTTATAGGTGGCTGCATTTTATGCCCTAGGAAAAAGGGCTCTCTGTGCTTTCTCAGCACTGCCTTCGCTTCTTTCCAAAGACCACCTAATTCACTGATTCTTGACCCTCAGTGCACATTAGAATTGCCCTGGAGCTTTTAACATGATTTTTATGTCACTTCACATGGTTGTGTAGACTGCCACTTCCAAAATCTACAGGCAAGTTGCAAAGCATGAGATGCTGAAAAGAGTAAGTGCAGTCAGTTGAGTCCAGAATTGGAAATGATCAGTTATCCAATTGTCCAGTCCTGGAATTGGGGTTTATTTCTCCTCAGAGTCTTCTAGACTTTTCTTTTAATAGCATTTCTTTGAATGTCTTTGAACCCATTCACATTGTGGACAGCACAGAGTACTCTCTTATCCATGGTTTTACTTTCTGCAGTTTTAGTTACCCTCAGTTAACTTCAACCTGAAAATATTACATGGAATGAGATATCCTGAGAGTCCACATTTACATACATTTTATTCCAGTATGTTGTTATAATTAGTCCATTTCATTACCTATCATAGATGATCTATTTGGGTATCCAATTTCTAAAATAAACTTTATTGAAGTCATCTTACTACAGAAAAATAACAGGATACTACAGGGACCAGTTCTAGCCACTGTTTCAGACATCCACGAGAGATTTTAGAACATGATCCCCACAGATGAGAAGAGACAACTATAATTTACTTTACTTGAAGGCCATTGATTTAGATGCTAATCACATCTAAAATATAGTTTCTACATCAGGACATGTTTGACCAAATAACAGATAACATACCATCACCAAAAATATTAAATATCATTAGCCTCCACTCTATGTGTTTACACCAGTATTTTCAACCACTGATCTAAGAACTGGTGCCAGTGTGCAGATCTAGAAAGATTGAAAAAATACTGGCATATTTTCTTGGTTATAACTGCTGTTCTAGTCTGTAGACAGAAGAAGTATCAATTCACAGGTGTCACAAGGTTGAAGAATGCTAATCTAGACAATATAGATAACAGTATACATGGTTATATAGAAAAGTGTTTGAAGTTTGTACTTATATAGTTATTAAACACTTCTCTATTTATTAAATTATTCATGAAATACTATTAGCCAATATTTATCTCTGAAGCAAATAGGGGTGGCTGCTACTAAAATATGGGCAAGTCTAGTACTGAACATACTAGGGAGTGGAATGAAAAATCATACAGATTAAGTTTCTTAAATCTTCTGTTAAAAAAATGGAGAGATTAGAGGAATTTGAAAAATAAGGCCTTGTATGCCACTGAATCCAGTTCAATGCCTAGCAACAATATGGTCTCTATGTACCAAATGGTGTTATTTTTGAATATAGAAGAAAAAGAAAGGAAGAAAGGAAGAGAAAGAAAGAAAGAAGAAAGAACAAAAGAAAGAACGAAAGAAAGAAAGAAAAAGAAAGAAAGAAAGAAAGAAAGAAAGAAAGAAAGAAAGAAAGAAAGAAAGAAAGAAAGAAA
>PVKC010017272.1:0-20310 GCA_004027635.1 Crocidura indochinensis | reverse complement strand
AACATAGCACTGGAAGTACTCGCTATAGCAATTAGGCAAGAAAAAGATATCAAGGGAATCCAGATAGGAAAGGAAGAAGTCAAGCTCTCACTTTTTGCAGATGACATGATACTCTACTTAGAAAACCCTAAAGACTCTACCAAAAAGCTTCTAGAAACAATAGACTCATATAGCAAGGTGGCAGGCTACAAAATTAACATACAAAAATCAATGACCTTTCTATACACCAATAGTAATAAGGAAGAAATGGACAATAAGAAAACAACCCCATTCACAATAGTGCCACACAAACTCAATTATCTTGGAATCAACTTGACTAAAAATGTGAAGGACCTATACAAAGAAAACTATAAAACTCTGCTCCAGGAAATAAGAGAGGATACGTGGAAATGGAAACACATACCCTGCTCATGGATTGGCAAGATTAACATCATCAAAATGGCAATACTACCCAAGGCATTATACAGATTTAATGCAATCCCTCTAAAGATTCCCCACGACATTCTTCAAAGAAGTGGATCGGGCACTTTTGAAATTCATTTGGAACAATAAGCATCCTAGAATAGCTAAAGCCATCATTGGGCAAAAGAACATAGGAGGAATTAATTTCCCCAACTTTACACTTTACTACAAAGCAATAGTTATCGAAACAGCATGGCATTGGAATAAGAGCAGGCCCTCAGATCAGTGGAATAGGCTTGAATACTCAGAGAATGTTCCCCAGACATACAGTCACCTAATTTTTGATAAAGGAGCAAGAAACCCTAATTGGAGCAAAGAAAGCCTCTTCCACAAGTTGTGTTGGCACAACTGGCTAGCCACTTGCAAAAAAAATTGAACTTAGACCCCCAGCTAAGATCATGTAAGAAGGTAAAATCCAAATGGATGAAAGACCTTGATATCAGACCCGAAACCATAAGATATATAGAACAACACGTAGGCAAAACACTCCAGGACATTGAGACTACAGGCATATTCAAGGAGGAAACTGCACTATCCAAGCAAGTAAAAGCAGAGATTAACAGATGGGAATATATTAAGTTGAGAAGCTTCTGCACCTCAAAGAAAATAGCGCCCAGGAAACAAGAGCCACCAACTTAGTGGAAGAAACTATTCACCCAATACCCATCAGATAAGGACTAATCTCCAAAAATATACAAGGCACTGACAGAACTTTACAAGAAGAAAACATCTAATCCCATCAAAAAATGGAGAGAAGAAATGGACAGACACTTTGACAAAGAAGAAATGCAAATGGCCAAAAGACACATGAAAAAATGCTCCACATCACTAATCATCAGGGAGATGCAAATCAAAACAACTAGAGGTATCACCTCACACTACAGAGAATGGCACAAAGAATGAGAACAAACAGTGTTGGTGGGGATGTGGAGAGAAAGGAACTCTTATCTACTGCTGGTGGGAGTGCTGTGTAGTTCAACCTTTATGGAAAGCGATATGGAGATTCCTCCAGAAACTGGAAATCGAACTCCCATATGATCCAGCTATACCACTCCTAGGAACACAAAAATACAATACAAAACCCCCTTCCTTACACCTATATTCATTGCAGCACTGTTTACCATAGAAAGACTCTGGAAACAACCAAGATGCCCTTTAACAGACGAATGGCTAAAGAAACTGTGGTACATATAAACAATGGAATATTATGCAGCTGTCAGGAGAGATGAAGTCATGAAATTTTCCTATACATGGATGTACATGGAATCTATTATGCTGAGTGAAATAAGTCAGAGAAAGAGAGAACAACGCAGAATGGTATCACTCATCTATGTGTTTTAAGAAAAATGAAAGACATTCTTGCAATAATAATTTTCAGACACAAAAGAGAAAAGAACTGGAAGTTCCAGCTCACCTCATGAAGCTCACCACAAAGAGTGATGAGTTTAGTTAGAGAAATAACTACATTTTGAACAATCCTACTAATGAGAATGTATGAGGGGAATGGAAAGCCTGTCTAGAGTACAGGCGGGGCTTAGGTGGGGAGGAGGGAGATTTGGGACAATGGTGATGGGAACGTTGCACTGGTGATGGGTGGTGTTCTTTACATGACTGAATCCCAAACACAATCATGTATGTAATCAAGGTGTTTAAATAAAATATATTTAAAAAATACTCTTAACTTCTATTGCAGTGCTCATTACAAAAATGTTTAGAAACTTATGAAAAAGTTTTTTGTGATATGCTTAAGAAAGGATATGAAAAATTTAATACGTCTGAGTATGATGTATTTTTTTTATTTTTATTTATTTATTTATTTATTTTTGGTTTTTGGGTCACACCCGGCAGTGCTCAGGGGTTACTCCTGGTTCCATGCTCAGAAATTGCTCCTGGCAGGCATGGGGGACCACATGGGGCACCGGGATTCGAACCGATGACCTTTTGCATGAAAGGCTAATGCCTTACCTCCATGCTATCTCCTGGGCCCCTGAGTATGATGTATTATAATCTCACCTATGACACTTTTACATCCAAGTCTTCCTTCACCAGCAGTGATTCCTAGAAATTAGTGATTACAGTAATTGGTTTAAATATTTTCTTCACTGCTTACTTGCAGGCTCTATATTTATGACACAATTTGACCTGGTCCTATTTACTATTTACCATTCTAGATGGGTTAGTTTTACAGCTGTAACAGATTGATAGATCTACTATGTATGTTTGTGCATGCATTTGCATATACATGGTGACCACTTTTATGTTAGTTTAATATCTGTCTTTGTCATATGTAATGCATGTTGCACATAGTACTTCTACAATCCTCCTCCTCTGCCTGCCACTCGACAAAACCTTTTCTATTGTTTTCCTATGCTCACTTATCTTAAACTTGATTCTCTCTGTATTAAGTTTCATTTACTTCTTCAGCTCTACACTTCTTGTGCCTGGAGCATCGCTCCATCCCCACCCCTCATCACCATGGAATGCAACCCATGACCAGTATAGGCTTTTGTTTGTTTGTTTGTTTTTGTTTTGGGGCCACACCTGGTGATGCTCAGGGGTTACTCCTGACTATGCTTTCAGAAATCGATCCTGGCTTGGGGGACCATATGGGAAGCCCAGGGATCGAACCTTGCTTCATTCTAGGTTAGCGCTGCAAAGGCAGATGCCTTACTGCTTGCACATCACTCGGGCCCCTCAGAATAGGCTTTTTGAGTGGGTTTTGGCTCAAGGACTTATCTCTGCCCATGACTCCACCCTGCAGCTACAGGATATTTCCAGGGCCCCCTTTATTGCCATCAACCAATAGAGCACCTTGTTGGCTGAAGCAGTAATTCAGATTCTACCCCACCTTGGATTTATTCAACAAAGTCGGGGAAGGGATGTATTTTTTATGTATATTTATTTATTGGGATAGAGTATTGCTCCTTTGGACTTGTTTAGTAGAAAATATTATGTGCATGTATATTTTTTATATGTATTTCCTAGGAACAGTGTTGTTATTACATCTATGTATCAGGAATTATAGAGTATGCCATTAACTGAGAGATGCTGCAACCTAACCATAGTCCCTTGGTACTCCATTAGTACTTTGTAGCATTATCCTTTTTTCCTTTTTGCATAGACCCAGTAAAATCAGGAAATATTATGTAAGAGAGAAATACCTGTATTTTATGAATATGGATTCCAAAATTTATATGTTGCGAATGGATCTTTAACCTAAACATTTGTCATACTGACTTAAGCTTCAGTTGCTCTGAGACTGGACACTACCCCCCCCCCCAATTTTGGTTCAAATCACTGGAACAAAAGACAAGTTTTGTGCCACCCTGACAATAAGGAATCTAGAGACAGGATTCAATCCACCCTGGCAATGACTTGCAAACCTGGCATCCTTCCTGATGCCCTAGTAATGAGTTGCAAACCTGAGCATGCTTCATGATGCCCTAAAAATAACTTGCAAACCCAATCATACTTTGTGATATTTTTGCAATGATTTGTAAAAACTGGCAATGACATAGTACTTGTGAGAGCTCAAGGACTGTAGTACTATGCCTGCAACAACAGCCATCATGAGAAGAACTTTTCTCAGGACTTTCTGGGATTAATCAAAGTATAGATAATCAAAGTATAGATAATTCATTAGAATATCATTGGGTTTATTCTGTTTGACATATACAGAATCTCTATGCTGTTTACTTTCCTTCCCCTCTTGGCTCACCACCCAGAAGCTCATTTTTAGTCCTTTACTTCCTCATCCCTGCTGCCTATAACCCCACATTTAACCCTATTTGCCTTCAGTTCTTGGCTACTCAGAAGGCACATCATTATCCCCACTCAAGCCAGCTGCCAACTAGCTCCCAAAATGAAAGAATAGACTTTCTGCCTGAGAAGAAACCAATACTCTGTTCCTATTTATCCACTCTCAGCGGTCTCTTGTCCTGCACCTTCTTTCACTGTGTAACTGTGGTTGCTACCATATGAGGTTTATGAGAAGTCCCTAATCAAAGACATTTCCTGATATGGGAGTTCTGGGAGTCATTTTGCAGACTCCATAAGGCCAAATCACAGACAAAAGTGGTGTCCTGAATTCAACACACTCCTCTGTCAATTTCTTTTTTTTTTTTTTTTTTTTTTTTTGGTTTTTGGGCCACACCCGGTGACGCTCAGGGGTTACTCCTGGCTATTCGCTCAGAAGTCGCTCCTGGCAGGCACGGGGAACCATATGGGGAACCGGGGATCGAACCACGGTCTGTTCTAGGTTAGCGCAGGAACCTTACCTCCAGCGCCATTGCCCGGCCCCCAATCAATTTCTAATGACATACAGGGGTCTCAAACGGCACTCCGTACAACAATTTGTGGCCCTGCCCTAGAGGAATCGTTTTTTGTTTTGTTTTGTTTTGTTTTGTTTTTAGTTGTTTGGGTCACACCCCTCAATGTTCAAGGCTTACTACTGACTTTGCACTCAAGGATCACCCCAACTTTGCCTCCTGCGGCCCGCAGGTAAATTGAGTTTGAGACCCCTGAAAAAGGAACATGTATATATTCTTTGAATATCTTAGATGTATTATTCCCTTAACAACTATAACTCTTATTAAATATCTTCTTGTAAAGTGACAATTTTGCCCATTGTTTTTTATTCTTTGTGATCTGTTCAATAAGAAATTCTGGTAGAAGTGTCTTTCAATTTGGAATTCATATTAGAACCAAGTTAAGGGGATTGTTGGACTTGTTCCCTTGACCCAACAGGCACCAAAAATACCTTGTGGGCATTGTTCCTCTTTTGCATAGGCACATTAAAATGGAAAAATATTATAAATGCAAACAAGTTCTTATCTAATAGAGATAGGAACACATATTTTGTAATGCAATTTGGCCTTATACTCTAAACATTGGCATAATGACTTGGCTCAGATCTCAGAGGAATGGGCATTGCCCATACACCCCTGAACCATTGACCATCTACAGAAACAACCACAATTGTCTATAACACCACCAGGAAGCAAACCTCTACCAGGGAAAACCCTACTGCTACCCTGGCATTGACTTACTCCAAAGAGTGTTCTCTTAATATCGATACGACTCAGCAACAGCAACAACTTGCTTGGAGGGCAGGACATTCTGCATCTAATGGTGAGGTGAAACTAGAGAATGCTCCACATCATCCTGACTTCAATTAAGGAAATGCACAGAAACCAGAATCTTTAACTATAGGAACCTGACACCAACAACAGCTAATGTGTAAAAATTTTCACCAGGACCACAGAGAATGACTCAGGGCTTAGACAACCTATGCCTGGAATCCAGAATCAGTCTTATGCCAGAAAACTTCAGGGATAAGGTCTCCTTGTATTTAGGCCAAGGCTTTTTTTTCTTTTCATTTTCCCCATATTTTTCTGGGCCTATGCAAACAACAATTGCCACTCTCACACCATTATTACTGTATTTTTTTTAAACTCTTATCCTTTTTTATTCTAGGAGAGACAGAGAGAGGAGAGAAAGAGAGAGAAAAAAGAGAGGAGAGGGGCCAGAGAGAAAGCAAAGCAGTAAAGTCTTTGCCTTGCACGTAGCAGATCCTGGAGGTCTGGTTTTGATTCCCAGCAACCATATGGTACCCAGAGCATGCCAGGGGCAACTTCTGAGCACAGAGTTATGAGTAACTCCTGAGCACTATCCTGTGTGGCCCAAAAACTAAAGAGAGAGAGAGAGAGAGGAGAGAGAAAAGAAAGAGAAAACAGAAAAGAGGGGGTGGAGATTGAGGGAGAGAGGAAGGGAGGGAGAGAGAGAGAGGGAGGAAGTCTGAGGGAAGGAGGGAGTGGGCAGAGAGAGCATTTTTTTTCTGCTGGTGCATTAATGAATTCATTGTGATTCAATAATTTTCAAAAATATACTTGCTACGGAACTTTTTTTTTTTTTTTTGGGTCACACTCAGCAGCACTCAGGGGTTACTCCTGGTTCTATGCTCAGAAATCGCTCCTGGCAGGCACGGGGGACTATATGGGATGCTGGGATTCAAACCACAGACTTTCTGCAAGTAAGGCCAATGCCTTACCTCCATGCTATCTCTCTAGCCCCAAGCTATGGAACTTTTTGTTCTTTCCTTTCTCTTCCATCTCTTTAGGTTTTCTTTTCATTTGTTTTTGGTTTTGTTTTTGTTTTTCCAGCAGCGCTCAGGGGTTACTCCTGGCTCTACACTCAGAAATCTCTCCTGGCAGGCTCGGGGGAATACTGGGATTCAAACCACCATCCTTCTGAATACAAAGCAAATGCTCTACCTCCATGCTATCTCTCCAGCCCCTCAATTTTCTAATTTTTTAAAAATCATATTGCTTTTGGTCTTTCTAAAACGAATGTATTATGATCAGTTATGTCAATTATGTAGTGAATTTTCTTTAAATAAATTAAAAATGAAAAAAAACCTATAGTTCGAATGCATGACCAAATGCTTTCTGGTAAAGGCCACACACTACACCTATCTAGGCTTACAAGTTATTTTATTCCTCCTCCCCAAATTTTATTGAGCCTATGCAAAAAACCAGCCACTTTTATAGATCTGATTTGGGGGTCTACTCAAACCACCAGTATGATCTATTCTTATTTATTTTGTTTTTCAACTTTTAGTAAACAAAAAGGGGAAATAGTTGTTTTACAACTTGGTTTAAGTTGTTGGTTCACAATTTACAACTTACAAAACCAAGATTATCCCCAGTGTCTTTGTATTTGTTTGTTTATAAATTTTTCTTATCCAAAACAGAGATTATTCTACTTGTCATATTTTACATGTCTCAAGCAAATTTGGGCAAGACTGGCTCAGTCTTCTCTCCTTATTCCTCCCTTCCAGGAGTGGCTTCTGTATTCAATAAAAACTCAAGTTCTGGTAGACTGCTCTCTCTTTCTCTCTCTCTCTGTTTCTCTCCTCTCTCCTCTCTCTCTGTTTTACTCCTCTCTCTGTCTCTCCTCTCTCTGTCTGTGTCTCTCTTCTCTCTTCCTCTCTCTCTCTGTTTTTCTCCTCTCTCTGTCTCTCTCCTCTCTCTCTGTGTCTCTCCTCTGTCTGTGTCTCTCTTCTCTCTCTCTCTCTCTCTCTCTCTCTCTCTCTCTCTCTCAGTTTGATGAGGCTCAGCCACATGTATGGATTATTTCCTGTGGCAACCCTTGCTCCTGACCCATCTTTCCTGGGTAGAGATAAAGTGTTTTGGAGCATTACACCTCCCCTTTCCTCAGAATTTCCAAATAAAATTTGTTTTTATGTCACTGCTAATCTCTTCCTCAAATTATCTTCTATAAGGGAAGGTGAAGTAGCAGAATAGCCTGGGGAAGGTCTAGGGCTGCTTTTTTCTGTAAAGAGCAGTTTTTCATTCCAGCCTGAGGTCATGGTTCCCTAGTAGAGATCAATTCCCACAGTAGTGAGACCAAGTAGAGGTCAGGTGTGGCTTGATGGCAACCTAGTGAGACTGGCTGGACTTGAGGTCCATGCTGTGCAGGGACTTATCTGAGATTGTATAGGTCCTAGAGCTTCCAACCATTTGCAGATGGTAGAGGTGGAGAGAGAGAAGGCAACAGGTTCCTTTCTCTGTTTGCTGTCTCTCCTTTCCAATCACCTCATATAAGTAACTCTGGGACCTCCACTGACTTCAGTTGGAATACAGAGAGGTTACTAGCAAAATGGGAGTACTGTTATTAGGACTTGTCTGGACATGTTAGGAAGGAGTTTGAATGTGAAAAAAGGTACTTGACTGTTATTAGTAGCCTAGTGAATTTGTTCCTGGCTGATGAACTGTTCTTTGTAGGTAGTTCTACTCTTCAAACTATAAAGTGTCAAGATGCATTCTGAGTTTATTTCAGTAGTTACGCAGGGCAAATGACACGCACACCAAATTAAAGCATTTATAGGCGATCGATTAAAAAAGCAGGAAATCAAAGCTAAATCAGAAATTCTGTCCTGATAGAATATCTCGAATAATTCCTCCAAAGCTAGGTCGCCAGTTGATACTGCTCCAATGAGAAAGGTTTGTTTTTGAATGTGCAAATTAGGTTCCAGAATTTATCAGATAGGCTGTGTGGAGGAGGCCTCCTTTATTACATAGGCCTCCCCAACGCCTACAATGTGGAGCTTTACTAGAGCAAGCAGAGGTTCTCCACTCTGCAGTGAAAAATCTGCAGTGAAGAATGCCCTCCAAAGTTTCCTTCCACCCTGTGGCTAATGAAGGAGAAACTTTGAGTTCCTGTCCTCAACCAGCTCCTCCCTGCTGCACCACCCCAACCTGTTCTTGCTACACTTCACAGGATTCCTTCACCTTTTTCTTTCCTTCTCTCCAGTTGCTTTCACTTTTCCCTGAGTGGTCCAATTGTTTTCCAGGCTTCCTTTAGTGCAGCTGTTTGCACTCCTTGATCCCGCCCAACAAAGCACCTGTCTAATGCTCAGGAGTTCGACCACTGAAGATCCTCAAAGTAAGGGGATGGGGGTGCTGGAAGAAACACCCCAAGGTGAGGAGAAGAGGCTTCAGGGTTCAGTCTGTGGAGCCAACTGGGCCTACCTAGACCTGCGTGGCACCTTGGAGGTAGCCCTGCGCACCTGAGCAAGGCGGGAGCCCGGCCTAGGAGGGTTGCACTCAGCCCCGGGCCCGGGCTGCCCGGCCTCTCCCTCCTGCCAGCCGACCAAAGCTGCGCTGGAGCGTGTCCAGCCCTTCGGGCGGGGCGCCCTGCGCACCCTGTCAGCCGCCCGGCATGTGGGGCGCGGGTGGGGCGGTGCGGGCGCGCCGGTTCCGAGAGCTGCTGGTTCACAGCCGGGCCAAGAGTTGGTCGCCAGCCGGTGGGGCTGGCTGGGTCGGGAAACAAGGCCGGGGAGAGCTCGTCGCAGGTGAGCCCCAGCCCCAGGAGGGCAAGGAGGAGCCCGGCGTCGGCGGGGTGTCAGAGGGGAGGATCTGGGTGCCCGGGCGCTGTGGCTTGGGTGGTCAGCTTGGGTGCAAGTGTCGGGTGTCTGGGGCCCTGATGGAGAGTCCCGACTGGTCGTTTGTGCGCAACGCGAAGCACTTTCTTTCTTTTTCATTTTTCCTTTTCTTCCTTTTCTTCCTTTTCTTTCTTTCTTTCTTTCTTTCTTTCTTTCTTTCTTTCTTTCTTTCTTTCTTTCTTTCTTTCTTTCTTTCTTTCTCTTCTTTCTCTCTTTCTTTCTCTCTCTCTCTTTCTTTCTTTCTTTTTCTGCTTTCCTTCTTTTCTTCTTTCTTCTCTCTTCCTTTTCTTTCTTCTTTCTTTTTTTACAGTTCTTGTTAATGTTTATTTGGTTCAGAAAAATAGAACAAGTGAATTAAAAATGACAAGAAAGGAAGTAGTAGAAATGAATCTGAAACATAAAGCAAATATTTCCAAATATATATGCTAAGCAACTGTAGCAATGATTGAAAATATATTCATGTTGGTTTTTCCATTTAAGGTTTAATAAACCCAAATAGGCAGTCTCTGCTATTGTTTTCCTGTGCCTGTATAAAGGGCCAGTCTCATAGCATGCATGCTTGCCCAAACTCTACTGAATACATAGGTGATTGAATCATTTTTATATTAACTTTCTCAATAGTTAAATGAATCACTATTAGAGTCATTAAGCTAATTCTAAACTTAGGGTTTTTATTGTTGTTGCGATGCACTTTGGGGCCCAGCTGGCACCGTGCAGCTCTGGGGAACCAGGACTTGGTGGGCTTCACCCTACTGTGCACACCTGGCAAAGGCCACCAGTTTGCTGCCCACCTCAGACGGTGTCTTTCTCGAGCAGGCCTTCAGGCTGCTTCACCCCTAGATCTTTTCAGAGTTTGGAAAATGTTGAACCAACGTGCCGCCGCCGCCCTCCTAAGTAAACGCTCCTCCACTTGCTGAAAGGTGCTTTGAATGCCTCATTCATAGCTATAACCATTCAGCTATACAATTGTAAGTGGAAAGCACGGAAAGGCATGGGGTTAGCACAAATGGAATTTTCCAGTTCAATTCCAAGTAATTGCAAATTTCTGAAGTAGGGCCTATCTGTGTTTATAGGCTCCCATAATTCTAGTTTTCTCCCAATAATATTAGCCTTTCTAAAGATAATAAATAAAACTGAGGGGCCCGGTAGATAGCATGGAGGTAAGGCGTTTGCCTTTCATGCAAAAGGTCATCGGTTCGAATCCCGGTGCCCCATATGGTCCCCCGTGCCTGCCAGGAGCAATTTCTGAGCATGGAGCCAGGAGTAACCCCTGAGCACTGCCGGGTGTGACCCCCCAAAAAAAATTAAAAAAAATAAATAAAACTGAATAAAACTGAATAAAACAGCTTAAAGTCTGAAAATAGAACTGTTGTAAAAGAATTATAATTCAAACTCTATATTCTTTTTTTAATGATTTTATTGTAACCAAAGTGAATTACTGCTCTTTTACAGTAACAGTAATATTTAAGTTACATAGTGACAATAAATCAGGGCCATTCCTCCCTCCAGTGTTGTCCAGTGTTATCCTCCCTCCACCCCTATTCCCAGCATGTATCCCATCTCCCCCTCTTTTGTCCCCTGGACTGCTAGTATAATTGTTTCCCTCTATGTATATAGCTTGTTGTGGATCAGGTATTGATTCTGTTGTCATAGACTTTGGGTTTGGTGTTTGTCAAATTCTTAGGATTGAAGTTACACTGTTGCTATCAAAGTTTTTTTGGTTTTTTTATTTTTAATAATTTAGACTGTCTCTTGATTTGCTTCATTTTTTTAATACTCAGAGTTAACAAGAACACACCATGTTATTGGTATTATAGAACACGGTTATGGAATATATGTGCATCGGGCCAATCTTTGGGTACTCAGACACGGGATCCTGTGACCTTACAGAAAACAAATTTTAGAATAAATAGATGTAGGCTTGTTGTTCGTCATTGGTGCAGTACAAGACAAAACAGAGTTGGTTTTTATTTCATTTTAAGATTTCTTGAAATAGCTGAAAGTTTGCTGCACCCCCTGTTAGAGGAAAGTTTGTAGAATCTGAATCAAAATAAACAATGACTGTCCATTCAGAGAGCAAAAGTTCACCAAACCCTGTTTGTCTCCTCCTTTCACTTTCCTCTATCTGGTTTCTCTTGTCTCTGTATCCTCACACCAGATTCTGTGGCATAACCTTCAAATTAAAAACATTCACACTTCAAGCATTCTTTCACAGGTGAGAAAAATTGAGTCCAACCAAGTGAAATGACAACCTGGAATTATTTACATAGCTCCTGCGTCAGAGAGATTGGGAGTCCAGGTTTAGATACTTGCGCTATACAAGGATCTAAGTTTGAGTTTTCCATCTGAAAGCACAATGGTGGGTGAAAAGTTAATCCCCGCTATTAGGAGTCGGTAGCCTTGGAAAAACCTTCATTTTAAGTAATCTGACCTCATAAAACCCTATTGTCAACTCAGACCACAAATGCTTTTTTGAGATAACAGGAAACAAGTGTCTTTTATTTTTCTTCAAGATAAATTGCTTAACTTTTAATGCTAAAAATCTATGCTTGCTACTAAAACAAAAATAAGTAGAATAGGAACTGCAAAAGAATTTGAGTATCATATCACAGGATTCTACAGGACTGGCCACACTTGTTAGTGATTTTACCATTTGGAATATTTTGAATGTTAATGTGAGAAGAAACTGAAGAACATGAGGTGTCCAGGGAAAATAAAGTAGGTAAATCAGTATCTGGGTAGGCATGAGAGCTAGCAATTTCCTGTCCTCCTATGGTGAATCTTTTCTATGTTTACCTGTGTTTATCTACAATTACAGGGAAGAGACTTTTGCCCCCGAGAGGCAGTTACCTTCTGTTCTGCTTTTCTGTTGCTGAAGGAATTTACTGGCCTTCTTTCTGAAATTTCACCCTGGTATTGCATTGTGATACTGTTCTGATTCTACTCTCACAAAGAAACTCTATTGAACTAGTGAAATATAGCAAGACCAGACTGCCCAGCACTGCTACTTTCCATTTTCATCTGAAATTAGGTAGTGAGAGAATGAACTTCTAGGTTGTTATGGAGACAAAAGGTCAAATGCTAAAAGTCATTATTTACATTCGAGTGTTAGCTCTAACTCTTAGTGTCCTTTGGATGGAGGAAAATAGAGGAAGGTGAACTGGTCATTTCTATCATTATCGCTGTTGTTATGGGACCAGAGAACTAGCATAAGGATTAGGATGCATGGTTTTTATGCTCCTAGTCTGATCCTAAGCACTAAATGCAACCTCTTATTTCAACCTCTTGTCCAGTATTACTGGATGTAGCTTTGGAAAACTCTGAGTAGTTTCAGGGTGATCCTGGTGATTCCTAGCACCTTAAAGACCAAACAGTATAGGATCCTTTGAACAGTTGGCCTGGTTGACTGAGAATTTCTAGGAGTAGCCACTGCCCTACCACCAAATAAATAAAATAATAAAGACAAAGATGAGCAGAAACATCAGGATTCACTGAGCTATTTATTTGCTACCATGTGTATTTTGTGAACACACACTGAACTGTGGAATGTTCCAACCAGCTGATATTTACTGGAGTGTTGAGGGTTACTCCTGGTAGTTGCTCATCACTTGATCTCACAGGAGTCAAGTGTGCCAAGGAAGCCAATGCTTTCTTGGCTGTCATTTACAGACAAGAATCAGCCTACAAACATTTCCTTCAGTGTAGATTTTGTTTGTCTCGCCCAACAATAAATTGTTAGGATCTCAAGGGAAAGGAAATGCTTTAGGAATTTAACTCACCTCAATGCCAGCACAAAATTAAGGAAAGATTAGAGGGCTAGAGGGTTATGACTAGAGTCAGACACCACTTTTAATTCTTTAAAGTTTCCTTTTAATAAGTGTGAAGTTATAATTTATTAATTGAATGAAGCAGGAAGTTATAGGGTGCAGTTAAGTAAATAAATCAATAAAGCTACAGAGTACACAGTTAACAGTGAATAGTATGCTATTGAAAAGTATGTGCTGTGAATACAAACCATTCTGAGAGTCCCTGGCATTGGAACTGCCCATTGGTGAAAGATTAGTGAAAATGAGCTTTACAAGAAGAGGGAAAACTGAAGAAAATTCCATCGGACTGAGATGGAGGTGTATGGGCTCCAGGAGAATCACCAGGCTATGTGAATGAAATTTGGATGAGCCAGGGTATAACTAGATCTGATGTTTAAGAGCACATGGACTTCTTTTGGAGATATAATACTTGAGACATATGGTTATATTATTTACATATTTTAAGTACCAAGTTATTAGTCAATATGTTGTTAGGATACATTTAAACCTTGAAAGTCATACTGTAAGTAAACTTTTTTGTGTATCCTATTAATGGTGAATTTTGAATAATAATGTGATGAATGGGGGCTGGTATAATAGCATAGCAGGTAAGGTGTATTTGTTTTGCATGTGGCCTACCTGGGTTTGATCCCTGGGATCCCATATGGTTCCCTGAGCCCACTAGCAGTGATTCCTGAGTGCAAAGCCAGGTATAAACCCTGAGTATGTATCATTAGGTGTGGCCCCAACCCCCAAATAAAAATGTAATGAAAAAATTTTGCAAAATATTGTTGCATAAACTATTGTTTATAAATAAAATGATTTTCACATATTTCCATTGTTGCTCTCTAGTGCTAAAAGTATGTGTAACATCAGCAGAGATTTCTTTAATATAAAACAATGCTTATATAGTAACTAATATGGCTTAACTTGTGATATAAATATACAGCATCAGTAGAGAGATAATACTGATTTTTTTCTCACGATTTTAATAAAAATAAAACTTATTTTTCTAACTTATTTTACAGTAATAAATATAGTGTTTAATATGTACCATATATAAATGATGTGCTAACAGACCATTATCTGTAAGATTTCCAGTCAACAATAGGCTGTTAGTAGTTCATTCTATTTCCCTTCCTGGCAAGTTGTTTAAGGATCAGCTATATTAACAGTTATTTTTCCATGATGTGAAATTATGAAGGCTTATTACTTATTTATTGAAAGAAAATACATCACATATATGGCCTAGTTTATCATAACACATTTATTTATAGATAAGCAAAAGCCAAGTTATTTAAAAAAATAGAAATTAGGGAGCCGGGAGGTGGCGCAGGAGGTAAGGTGCCTGCTGCCTTGCCTAGGACGGACCACGGTTCGATCCCCCGGTTCCCATATGGTCCCCCGTGCCTGCCAGGAGCGACTTCTGAGCGCATAGCCAGGAGTAACCCCTGAGCGTCACTGGGTGTGGCCCAAAAACCAAAAAAAAAATAGAAATTAAATAATAAAAGGAACAATGGTGCAGCGGTAGAGCATTTCCCTTGCACATGGCTGACCCAGGACACACCTCAGTTAGATCCCCCAGTGTCCCATATGGTCCTCAAGCCAGGAAAAATTTCTGAGTGCATAGCCAGGAGTAACCTGAGCATTACCAGGTGTGGCCCCCCAAAAAATAGTAATTTAAAAAAATAAAAGGAAGAGAAGAAAAGAAAAAAGAGAAAAAGTACAGCAAGTACATTTGTGAAAATTATTGTGTATCCATTAAAGTTATGATTATAAGGGCAGAAGGTTTAGTAAGCTCTTTTTGTTAACTGTCCATTATGTTAAATTGGGGTTTTTCTTAAGGGATAACAGCATCAAACAAATGAAGTTGTCCAGAAATTGAAAGCACTATTGCTTATACTACATAGGACTTTTAGAGGCATGTACTCAGCTGTCATCTCACAGAAGAAGTATGATACGGAAGGAGGCTCTTAGCACTTGCTCCCAAAAGCCCTGGTAATACCAGTCCACAAACTGGCGTACCTGAACTTTGGTCAGATTGGTGTCCCTGAAGGGAATCATAGTGGTCACAGGGCCATTGGGGAAACAGTGATATTGGGTGATGCAGGCAGCAAGCGTGGCTTTGGCAGGGCAGGGGTTTGGCCTTCTCTCTCCTTCCAAGGTAGCGCTCATTGTGCTGCATGGGCTGGATAAGCCATTATTTTTCACAACTCAGTTTACATCTAGTTCAAGAAAAGAGTGAGTCTATGGAGTTGGCCCAGTTAGAACACAGAGACTACATTTGTGGGTGTGGTTAGAACTGTCAGGCTTTCCAGGAAGAAGGAAAATATGGGGAAGGTACCTGTACTCACTCCAAAAAAGCCCCGGTGATATCAGCCCCCAAACTGGCATACCTGAAGTGTGGTCAGAAAGGTGATCCTGGAGGAAATCATAGAGGGTCAGTCAGTGACGAGGCAGGGCCATCAGGGAAATGGTGATTTTGGGCAATGCAGGCAGCAAGCGTTGTTTTGGCGGGGTGGGGACTTGGTCACCTTCTTCTCTTGAGAAGGCCAGCTTTCTGCTGCAAGGTATGGTGTAGTTATAATCTTTCAGAGCTCAGTTTACATCTCTTTCAGGAAAAGTGACTCTATAGAGATAGCCAAGTTAAAATATGGAAACTGCATTTGTGGGTGTGGTTATATCTGAAAGTCTTCCTATTTTTAAAAAATAAATCTAATGGAAGTGCATATATAAAATGAAACCTTAGTCATCCTTAGTCACCCATCCTCTACTCCCAATAAAAGGTCTGTGAAGGTGTGTCTGCAGAGTCCTGATGCTCATGAAGGAGTTTTTTTTGTTTGTTTGTTTGTTTTGGTTTCTTGGTTTTTGGTTTTTGGGCCACACCCAGTGACGCTCAGGGCTTACTCCTGGCTATTCGCTCAGAAGTCGCTCCTGGCAGGCACAGGGTACCATATGGGGAACCGGGGGATCGAACCGCGGTCCGTCCTAGGTTAGCACAGGCAAGGCAGGCACCTTACCTCCAGCGCCACTGACCCTGCCCCATGAAAGGAGTTTTTTTAATACATTCTCATTAAGCAGACATTTTTTTGTATTTCATTTAAATACATTTCATGTATTTATCTGATTTATAATTTTAGATATTTTAACAAATAGTTATCTGTTATCTAAAAAACAAATGCCCAGTAACTTTTCAGAATGTTTACCCACATACTTACCACCCAAACTGTTTTTTTTTTGGATCTTAAAATTGCACTTTCCTTTTGTGAAGAGTAAAATATTTACCGTAGACTGATTTTTCAGGGGTAGTGAAGTGGGCTATTTGTTTTCTTCCTTGAGTATGGCTCTGTTTAGTTTGGGATAAATAACTGCAAAATCTTAAAAAATAATGAGATTTTTTTGAAAGTTTTTTGCAAAGAGCTTTTAATTTCATCCTGTACCCTTTTGCCCATTAATCAATCTCTTTCTCGGCAATACAGTTGGTAGTTTGTTAAACTCTGACATAAAAATGTTTGCTTGGTTGGGAGTAGACCAAACCTCAGCTAATTTTTTTGTTTTACTGAGATTGACCTGTAAAAACTTAAATTTGTTTATTTTTGATAAAGTATCTTTGGAATTTATATGATAGAGATTTCACAAACCTTAAGGAAACATGCGTCAGCTTTTCTTTCTTCTTCTGAAATGAAAAGGGATATTGTATTTTCTTGAAGTGTTAGAAGATTGTCCTTGATTGGCATTCATACATTTTAATACTGCCTGCTTTTTAGTTATTACTCTTTTCAGGTTCGAAAACAGCACTTTAGAAAAAAATGTCTGGTGTGAAGAGCCAAAAGACTGCTGAAAAGTTTTTCCCCATTCATTGCTGATTGCTGCAAGTCTGGTGAGTGCAAAGTGTCACTCTGTGTAGAGGCATACCTGGAAGCCATTTTGAAGAACAATTGCCACAGTTGTAAAAGACTCCTGCCCTGCAAAGATGCTGAAACAGATACTGTCGGAGATGTACATAGATCCTGATCTGCTGGCAGAGCTCAGCGAAGAACAGAAACAGATCCTGTTCTTCAAGATGAGAGAGGAACAGATCCGTCGATGGAAAGAGAGAGAAGTGGCAATGGAAAAAGCAGAGCCTCAGCCAGTGAAATCCAGACCAAAGAAAGGTATACTTGGCTACTCTTTTCTATGAATGCTTTGGAGAACAGCTCCAGGCTTGTTTTTAGCGTTGCAGTAATCAGAAGCAAACCAGCTGTGAATTTCAATTTGGTAGATGGCCCCTAAATGTTATTGAGATTCTAACAGAGCAGTTGATCCTGTTTGAAGTTCACATACTTTACAAGTATACTGGCATACACACTGCGATTGCCATGGAGCTGTGTATTTGTAAACAGATCTTTTACTTAAAAATGTATTGACTTTAGGCTGAAAAGTTACCTCTGGAGGTAAATTTTAAAGGGTGTTAAAACAAGTTTATCTTCCCCTCATTGTTACAGATGTTTAATTTTCTGCTAACAGCATGTAAAATACTTGTACTAGTATAATTATATAAGCTGTATTTGTATTTCTTAGAGTTTAATAGATATAAAAATTACCCTTTTTAGGGCAACTCCCACTTAAAAATGTTACTATAAGGAAAATTAATGTTAAATTTTTTAGTATGAATTGATTTTTTTGTACATACTTCTTCCTTACCCAAGAAATTTGCTGAAGAAGGACTTTTGACACCATATGGAAGGAATTAAAAATAGAAATACTATGGGGCCGGAACAATAGTGCAGCAGTAGTGAGTTTGTCTTTCATGTGGCTGATCCAAGACAGACCTGGGTTTGATCCCCAGCATTCCATATGATCCCCCAAACCAGGGGCAATTTCTGAGTGCATAGCCAGGAATAATCCCTGAGTGTCACTGAGTGTGTCCCCCTGAAAATATAAACTAAAACTAAAAAATTATATACAGTCACTAAAAAAAAGCACATATTAATTATCTTTTCCCTTGCTCCAACTAATTATGTTGTGGATGAATGCCTAAGTATTCATTTTTGAAAATTAGTTTTAAAGGTCACTTACAAAGGCATTCAAGACCAATTTCTCTTCATTTTCAGTTAGCTCAGAAAATATACAATTTGATTAAGTGGTTCAAATTTTAAAGATTAAGAAAATCAATTTTATTTCTTAAAAATGAAATCAGTTTAGTGACCTTTACCCAATGCAGCTTTCATTAAATTCTTTTTCCAACTTTAATGATATTCAAATAGATCTAGTATATTATTGGGTAACTGTATTCTTTTTATGTTCAACAGTTGTAGCTTTTTTTGTCATTTTGCAATGTATTTTTATATATTATATATATTATACATTTATATATTATATCTCATTTTCACAGAACTACAGAGTGTGTGTGTTGATTTGTGCTATTTTACAGATGGAAAATGTAGAATAAGATAAATTTAGAAATATATTCAGTCACACTATCAGTCATAACTCAGACTGTTGGCTTTAAAAGTGCTCTATATGATAGAGAGACAGTACAGTAGCTTAGCCACTTGTCTTGCATTTGACCCAGATTCAACCCCCAGCGTCAATTGGTATCCTAAGCACTTCCAGGATTGACTACTGAGCATAGATCTAGAAGTCTAGAAGTAATCTCTGAGCATAACTAGGTGTGGCTGCGCCAAACATATAAAACAACAACAAAAACACCTGAAAAAAATAAAACCAGTGCCTGATAACAGAGCTTATTAAACTTTTTTCACTAGTTACCCTTTCACCTGAGAAATTTCAAGTAAAGATGTATAGTAAATATGTATTCAAATAAATTTCTTGATAATAAAGCATACATTTCTTTTAAAACAAGATATTAAGATTTTTCATTATCACCACATTCAGTTAAGTGACACTATATATGACCCATTGTTTAAGAAGCTAGGCTTTATGCTATCCCTAGGCTTTAAACTTTCCTTTAACAAAGAGCACTTCCATTTAAATGTCTGTGTTGATTTGCTTACCTCCTTCCATTCTTTATTCAGTTGATCAGATAGCTTTCTTTCTTTGGGCACCAAATCAGTTAAGAACATAATCTACTAATGTGATGAGGGACTTTGGCTAGTGGGAAAGCTGAGGTGTTCTAGCCTAGTTGCAATATTTCGGTCTTTTTTAATTTGATTTTCTTGCAATAATTTTAGTTTCTTAGATTAAAATTTTCATTTGCTCTGTTTTGAATCAATATCTTTGAAATCCTGTACAACTAACTATAAAATAATCATAGGAAGGGGAGGAAATATGTCAGCATACACAGTAAAGGCTGTTATCAGTTTTTCATGTCCCAAAGTTTGTCATGTCCTTATGTGTAACATTCAAAAATTTATATTTTGCTCTAAATTTGTTATTCTGGCTATAATAAAAGGTAAGCTTTGAGGTTCTTTACTCCATTTTCCTTACAAAGAGAGTACTTCTCTCTTGTCATGTTCTGTGTTTGAAGATAAGATCAAATAGACTACAAGACAATGCTGTTGTGATTGATACTTTACAAGTCATTTCTGTGGTTTTAAGCCTACTAAGCTCCTTGTCACTGTTTGTCAAAACTTTACTCTCTACTTCTTCATTTCAGGACTGTCTTTTTGCCTCTCCCATCCTCATCCTATCTTAGTGATAACAAACTGGGTGAAATACTACCTTTTCTTAGCACTTTTTAAACGGAATGTCAATTTGATTTGTGACCTTTTCTTGGATAATTAAATAATATTTAATGCTTATTTACATTTATTTTCACTATTATAACTCACCACTTATCAGTTCTTTTATTATAATCTGGTCTCTCTCTTTTTAAATTAAAATGTCATTTAAAGAATTTTTTTGGAGATAACATGTAGAAGAAGACAGTTTAATGACACATTTCTTTAGGACTATTCACATTAAAACAATAAGTAATGATATGGAGAAAAAAAAGGGAAATGGAGTTTAAGGAAACCATAAATTGATCTGGAGTGATAGCACTTCAATAGGGTGTTCAACTGGCATGCGACTGACCCAGGACAGACCGGGATTCAATCTCTAGCATCCCCTGAGGTCCCCAAAACCTTTCAGGAGCTATTTCTTTTCTTTTCTTTT
>PVKC010017271.1:0-20298 GCA_004027635.1 Crocidura indochinensis | reverse complement strand
CAAAAAAAAAAAAAAAAAAGAAAGAAAAACAAGAGATATTATTGTAATAATGCCCAGAGACAACAGAGATGAGGGCTGAAAGGACTAGCTCACCACAGAGTGGTGAGTTTAGTTAGAGAGATGACTACACTAACTATCTGACAATGCTAATGAGTGAGAGAAGTAGAATGCCTGTCTCGAATACAGGCAGGGGGTGTGGGTGGACAGAGATGGGGTGTATTTATGGTGGGAATGCACTGGTGAGGGGGGGGTGTTCTTTTTGTGATTGAAACCCAATTATAGTCATGTTTGAAATCACACTGTTTAAATAAAAATATAAAAAATAAAAATAAATAAACTAAAACCCAACCACACACACAAAAAAAGATTTATGTTCAATGATTCTGTAAAAAAAAAAAGTTGGTGGCTGCTATCTAGAAGCTATAAATATAAATAAAAATTTAAAGAGGGGCAAATGTGGCAAGATTTGTTGTTTTATGTTTGCTTGTTTGTTTTACATAGGAGCAATAATTATTAGGGAAATTAGAAAGAAAATTACCTTGGCCTAAGAGATACAAGGTGTCTCTATCCTTGAAGCATACTGTCATGAGACTGACTTTAGGAGCCGGGCATGTTAGTTGTCAAACCTCACGGTCTTTCTTTATGATCCCAAAAAGTTCTTCTCAGTGGCATTATCAAAGTCAGTCTTCTGTAATTAGAGATCTTGGTTTTAGCACAGATCTTAGAATGGAGGTGATTTCATCTCACCATTAGGTGGTAAAGTAGAGCAATCTACCCTTCGATCAAGTTGTTGCTGCTTCCTCGTACTCAGGGTGTCATATGAATCTATCCTTGTGCAAGTTGGTGCCAGAGCATTATTAAGGTCTCCCCAAGAGGGAGTTTGATTCCTGGTGCTAATGCAGGGAACAGTGCAAGTACTAAGGTTGGGATCCACCTATCAGGTTTGGACAGTTGATATCCGATCACATGAGATCTTAGTCAAGTCCCCATGGTGATTGTTCAGGATGGAAGGCACCCCTATATTAAAAAAATTCATGAGTTCTTACCCTTATTAAATAAAGAACTTTCTATACATAAGATTCCTTATTTTAGTGTGCCTGTGCAGAAAAAACTATGCAAGATTTTATTATTGGTGCATTTGGGGATAAAAATAATAAGCTATGCAATCTCTGTGGCTTGGTTTTGACCTGAGTTCTTATCCCAAGCAAGACTTTTCTAATAAAATTTCCTGCTAAACAGAACCAACATAGCCCCCCTAAAACAGAAAGAAAAAGGGAATGGGGACTACTTTTACATATGGAAATAAACACTAAGATATATAACTATTAAGAAAGTAAACATATTTCCTTTTCATGTCCCCCATATTTTGGTGGGCCTATGCAAACAATAATTGCCACTCTAACACGGTTTTTACTGTGCTCCTTTGACTCTAATCCTTAAAAAAAAACCACTTGAACTTTTGAAGTTAACTTAAACTAATATGCATGTGCATGGAAATGTAAAAAAAAATACTATACTTCAATGTTTAAGGAGTTACATAAATTTTATGACTTTAGATTGCTTTGTCTACTGCTAAGAAATGTTATAATGTGCTATATCTGGGGACTTGAGGGACAAAGTAATTGTACATGGGTTCTGTTTTATTTTTCTTAATGTTCTTTGGCTGAAAGTTCAAAATTAAGGTGTCAGCAAGGGGATTTCTTCTGAGAATTCTGTTTATGGGTAATTGTCCTTCCACTGTAACTTTACCTTGTATCTTTCTTTGCATCTTTGTTCTCATAATTAAAAATAAATAATTAAAATTAAAAAAAGAAATTAAGGGGCCCGGGAGATAGCATGGAGGTAAGGCGTTTGCCTTTCATGCAAAAGGTCATCGGTTCGAATTCTGGTGCCCCATATAGTACCCCGTGCCTGCCAGGAGCAATTTTTGAACATGGAGCCAGGAGTAACCCCTGAGCACTGCCGGGTGTGACCCAAAAACCACACACACACAAAAAAAAGAAAGAAATTAAACATACAAAATAATATACATATCTCTGTTAAGATAGACTAAAAGGTGGGAGATAAGATCCAGGGCACTTTTTCATCTTGCACCATGATCTTGTGGAGTCTGAGAAATGGTTTGCAGCAATCAGGGTCCTCAAGTAGTGTACTCATGCTAGGGATCCCTCTGAAGCTGAATCTCGTAGCAAGCAATAGTCCACCTTGAGAAATGGGAGAAAGAGGACCACATAGAATAAGTCAGCACAAACAGTGACTGCAATTTCCTATTGGAGTGAGAGATGGGGAGTTGAGAAGTTGTCCTTTCACTTTGAGAGCCTGGTGGCAGCTTACTGGGGCAGAGGGAAGGTCCTGGTCCTTGAGGAATTAAGAATGGAGGGTATAGGACTGGAGAGATAGCACAGCAATAGGGTGTTTGCCTTGCATACAGCCAACAAAGGACAGACCCCAGTTTGACTCCCAGCATCCCATATGGTCAGCCAAGCCTGCCAGGAGCGATTTCTGAGTGCAGAGCCAGGAGAAACCCCCTGAGCGCAGTCAATTGTGAGCCAAAAACCAAAAAGAAAAAAAGAAAAAAACTGAGGGTAAAAAGGGTTAAATAGGTAGAGATAATAGATCAGGATTGAGGGAGTGGGAAGATAGAAGGAGTTTCGTGGGGTGGTGAATGGGAGGAGGGATAATATATAACAGGGGCTATATGTAATATATACAATTATGTACAATCCAGATTAGACAAACATGGAAGATTCCAACACATAAACATTAGAGAGCTATTTGTAGGCTGTAGTTGGAGGTCTGACCATTACAAGATTGGCCAGAGCACTAAAAATTTTTTTTAAAAAATTTAAAAAAGCCAGCACATTGGAAAACCTTTCCTAAAGGTTTCCCTAAAGGTTTTCCAATTTCTAGGCCCTTCACTGATGGTGGGGGTGAACTTCGCTAACTGAAGCTTTTGGGGTTGGATTATGCATGGAGCATTTTAGGGTAAACATAATTTTCAAGCCTAGAGTACTAAACATATGATAATCAGCATTTTATAGGGGTCTACCCCATGTTGGCATCTATTGTTCACCATGTCCTGTGCATCAAGATTCCTTTCCTGAAAAGAAACTGCCAGCATGGGCATTATAATGTAACAGTAACATAGCTTGAATTGAGAAAGGAGATAGAAGAAAAAAATTAAAAGATAATAATAATTTGCAAAAACATACTCAATGAAAAGAATCTATAACAAAAGTCTATGGTGTACATTTGCCTAATTCAGTGGTCTCTAAGGGCCTGAGTCAGAATAGAATATCCAGTGACATACCCCCTAATATATGTTCAACTAATATTGACAAAGGAACCAAGAATTTGAAATGGAACAAAGACAGTCTCTTCATTAAATGGTGTTGTAACAACTGGATAACCACCTGTAAGAAATAAAGATTGATCCATACCTCACATCTTGCACAAAAGTCAACTCAAAATGGATTAAAGACCTTAAAATCAGGCTCAAAATGATAAGATTCATTGAGAAAAAAATAGGCAGAACAGTCTAAGACTTATACTTCAAAGAAGTCTTTGATGCCGAGGCCGGAGAGGTAGCATGGAGGTAGCACATTTGCTTTGTGTGCATAAGGACGGTGGTTCAAATCCTGGTACAGCATATCATATGGTCCCCCAGAGCCTGCCAGGGGAAATTTCTAAAATTTTTGAGCATAGAGCCAGGAATAACCTCTGAGCACTGTCGGGTGTGACCCCCCCCCAAAAAAAGAAGTCTTTGATGCCAATGGCAAGAATTATAGCATCAAACCTAAATAAATAGGACTACATCAAACTATATAATGTTTCTGTATGGCAAAATAAACACGGGCTAAAACTAAATGACAATAACTGATTGGGAAAAAAATTTTACACTCAACACATCAGATAAAGGTTTGAAATCTAAGATATACAAAGCACTCACAAAGGTTAACTCCACAAAACCTTAAAAAATAATTTAAAAATGGGGATAAGAAATGAACAGACACTTTTCAGAGGAATACCAACAGATAGATGGCCAATGACACTTGAAACCAGTTTTACCATCACTCATCATTAGGGAAATCCAAATCAAGACAACAGTGAGGTACCATCTTACACAAGTGAGGATGGCACACATCAAAAACAATGGGTACAATCTCTGTTGGCGGGGATGCAGTAAGAAAGGACCTCCCATCCGTTACTGGTAGAAATGCTGCCTGGTCCAACCCCTATGGAAAACAATATGGACAGTTCTCAGTAAACTCAAAATTGAGTTGCCATATGACCCAGCAATAGCACTCCTGGGTATCTATCAAAAGGATAGAAAGATATTCATTCAAAAGCATGTCTGCACACCACTATTCATAGCAGCACTCAGTATAATAGCTAAAACTTGAAATCAACCTATGTCCAACAACAGGTGGGTAGATCATGAAGATGTGGTACATATACACAATGAAATATTACATAACAGTAAGAAATTATACAATCATCCAATTTTAAGCAACATGGATGGAACTAGAAAATATATTAAGTGAAGTAAGCCAGAAGTATAAATACAGCATATCACATATATGTGGTATTTAGAATAACTCCACGAAGAAATACAATAGTCTAAATAATAGATACTCTGAGCACTGTAGTTGCCAGATTATTCAAAAAGAAGGAAACAAATCAACTGGAAGATGAGAAACACAAAGCTTTGACTCTTTTATACTACAAAGAAACCTGCAATAATGGAATAAGATGTATAGATTGAACAGGTGTCCAATCCAACTTCTCACTACAAAAGCCTATAATAATGTTCTAATGTTTTTATCCACAAAATGGTACATAATATGATTGGAAGCCAGAGACCCCCACTGCAGTGCTCATTATCAATACGTCTTAGTGCATTAATTTTTTTTTTTTTGGTTTTTGGGTCACACCCGGTGACGCGCAGGGGTTACTCCTGGTTATTCACTCAGAAGTCGCTCCTGGCAGGCACAGGGGACCATATGGGGAACCAGGGGATTGAACCGCGGTCCTTCCTAGGTTAGCACAAGGCAAGGCAGGCACCTTACCTCCAGCGCCACCGCCCGGCCCCCAGTGCATTAATTTTTTATGTATAAAATAACTCCTCAACTTCTTTGTCCAAGGTGGTTCTTGGAGATATAGGTTGGACACCTTAATTTCTAAATTCAGTGCTCTATCATATTAGACTCCAAATACAATGCTCATCATTTTGACAATGTCTTGACAAAATACTCCAATTTATCTATTTCCCTTTTGATTGCAACTGCTACTATGAGTAGTCTTTTTTTTTTCTTTTTTGGGCCACACCCAGTGACACTCAGGGGTTACTCTTGGCTATGTGCTCAAAAATCACTACTGACTTAGGAGACCATATGGAACACTGGGGTATTGAATCGTGGTCTGTCCTAGGTTTGCACATGCAGGGCAAAGCTCCACTGCTGTGCCACCACTCCGGCCTGAGTAGATTTTTTAAGCCATATAGAGAGACTTGGGAAATAAATCAGAAGTCCCGGGGCCCAGAGAGATAGCACAGAGGCATTTGCCTTGCAAGCAGCTGATCCAGGACCAAAGGTGGTTGGTTCGAATCCTGGTGTCCCATGTGGTCCCCCATGCCCACCAGGAGCTATTTCTGAGCAGACAGCCAGGAGAAACCCCTGAGCACCACCGGGTGTGGCCCAAAAACAAACAAAAAAAATCAGAAGTCCCAAGGCTTTTAGAGAAATCATTCTGACATTCTGAAGAGCAACATGTCATTCAGGAAACCAGAATTATCTGGAAATTTATTTTACTTTGCTTGTAAGTAGAATGATCCAAATATTTTATTTTCTTGTGAGGCCACATTTGGTTGTGTTCAAGACATAGTCCTGATTCTGTGCTCAGGGACCATTCTAGTAAGTGCTCAGGGGACCATATAGGATGCTTGTGATTGAACCTAGGTCAGCTGCATGCAAAGAAAATTACCTTAACTTCTGTGCTATCTTTTTGTTTGTTTGTTTTGTTTTTTTGGGCCACATCTGGAGGCACTCAGGGGTAACTCCTGGTCCTCTGCTCAGAAATAGCTCCTGGCAGGCAAGGAGGATCATATGGATGCCAGAATTTAAACCACCATTGGTCCTGGGTTGGCCACTTGCAAGGCAAGCTCCCTATCTCTGTGCTATCTCTCCAGCCCCATCTGTGTTATCTTTTAAGCTCAAGTCTGGTCATTATGGACACATTTGAAGCAGTTCCAAGTAAGCTCTCCCTTGAAAATGAATAAAGAGGGGGGAAAAGGCAAAATGGCTTGTACAGTAGCCAAGTCATTTTGGTTTGGATGGTTTTGTTGTCCTCAGGACTGGAATACACACTGCACAGCTTTGTCCTACATCCTACCAGGATTTTCAGATAGAGTTTTTTTACAGCAGATCAGTGCCCCAGTGGGGTAAGTTTTAGGTGGAGGCCCTTTCCAAGTTTTTCATCTAAATTATTTCCTCCCAAAGGTAGTCCAAGTATCTATGTGGCCTGAGTCAATGGATGTGAATCCCTGAAGTTCGGTAAGAAATTAGTCGACTCAATATGGAGAAATTATACTAATAAGATTAAAAAATACAGAATGAAGTTAGGCAAGAATATTGCTCTCTGAACTGCAAATATTGACCAACCTATTTTTTAAAGTTCAACCTTAGGAATTAAGTTAGCTATAGAGCAGAGAGGAGTAAAGGGACAAATACTGCTTCTTAAACCTTAGCTAAATGGAAATCACCAGGATTCTGAAAAGTTGTAATTCAGTAGGTTTGGTTTTCAGATAGAACAACACATCCTTTTGCAGTTAGAGTCTAGAACATGTCTCTAGATAAAAGACACACAGTTCACCTTTGGTCCCTATGTTCCCTTCTTTCCAGGATTGCTCCCAAATACCATGTATGTAGTGAGCACCCTTTAAAGCAGGGACCCCAAGGCAAGAAATTAGAACCTGAGAAAAACTTGGATGAAAACTCACCTCACCCCTCACCCCAGTTGAGCCTCAAGACATGGGCCAGAGAGATAGGATAGCAGGTAGTCTAGAAAGATATATTACAAGTTCGATCCCCAGCATCACATATACTTCTCTAAAGTCCTCCAGAAGTAACTTCTGAGTGCAGAGCCAGGAGTAACCCCCGAAAATAGCAGGGTATGGCCCAAAATCATTAACAGCAATAAAAAGATATTATAAACCACAACCCCACAGCTATATGCTCCCTCCTGACACACTGAAACTGAGATAAATATGGTTTTAAGGTTATTATTGCAGAGAAAGATCTAGTACAGAAACCTTGGAGGACAGAACTATATAGCACAGCAAGTAGGGCATTTGCCTTGCACATAGATGACCTGGGTTTAATTCCCAGCACCCCATATAATCCCCCCAACCTGCCAGGAATGATTTCTGAGCACAGAGCTAGGAGTTAACCCTGAGCACTGCCGGGTGTGACTCAAAAACAAAAACAAAAGAAAGAAACCTTGAAGAACATGAGTTCAATGAAGGACAAAGCAAAAAAATTTAAAATATAAAGTTTTTTAAATAGTGGAACAACAGTTTAAACAGCATCACATTATACTCCACAAGCAAGCAACTAAAGGGAAATAACACAGGTCTATCCATAGATGCAAATACACTGGAGAGTTGAATCTCTGCTAGCAGTGGCATTTTCTCAGTGAGGAGAAAAGAGAGAGAGAGAGATCCATAACTGATACTGAGAAAATTCAGTAGCTCTTGGGGGTAATGAAATAAAATTAGATCCATGCCTTTCACACAATACATCAATCAAGAATTATGTGTATACAATGGAATATTATGCAGCTGTCAGGAGAGTTGAAGTCATGAAATTTTCCTATACATGGATGTACATGGAATCTATTATGCCGAGTGAAATAAGCCAGAGAGAGAGAGAAAGATGCAGAATAGTCTCACCCATCTATGGGTTTTAAAGAAAAATGAAAGACATTTCTCAACAATTTTCAGAGACTAAAGAGAGGAGGGCTGGACATTACAGCCCACCTCATGAGTTTAGTTAGCGAAATAACTACATTGTGAACTATCCTAACAATGAGAATATATGATGGAAATAGAAAGTCTGTCTAGAGTACAGGTGGGGGCTGGGAGGGGAGGAGGGATATTTGGGACATTGGTGATGGGAATGTTGCACTGGGGATGGGGGGGTGTCATCTTATATGACTGAAACTCAACCACAATCCTGTTTGTAACCAATGTGTTTAAATAAAAAATATTTAAAAAAAGAATTAGGTATATAAAAATAAAACCAAAATTGATAATAATGATATATTTATTTGTTTCATTTAAACAGAGAACAAATACTACATAAGCAAAGTCAAAAGAAAATACTATCTATGTAAACCTTAAGATCAGACAAAAGTAATACACAGAGATAGAAATCAGATCAATGGGACCGGAGAGATAACACAGTGGTAGGGCATTTTGCCTTGCATGCAGCCAGATGTTGGTTCAAATCCTGGCATCCTATATGGTCCCTTGTGCCTGCCAAGAGCAATTTCTGAGTGCATATCCAGTAGTAACCCCTGAGCGCTGCTGTTGTGACCCACAAACAAAAAACAAAGAAGAAGGGGCCCGGGAGATAGCATGGAGGTAAGGTGTTTTGCCTTTCATGCAGAAGGTCATCGGTTTGAATCCCGGTGCCCCATATGGTCCCCCGTGCCTGCCAGGAGCAATTTCTGAGCATGGAGCCAGGAGTGGCCCCTGAGCACTGCCGGGTGTGACCCAAAAACCAAAAAAAAAAAAACAAAGAAGAAAAAGGAGGAAGAGGAGGAGAAGAAAGAGGAAGAAGAACAAGAACAAGAACAAGAACAACAAGAACAAGAACAACAAGGACAAGAACAACAAGAAGAAATCAGATCAATGACTATCTGAAAGTAGTTGGATAAGGGGAATTTTCTAAGACCATAGGAACAATCTGCCTCTTGATTTGCATTGGTGGATATACAGATATATATGTTTGTCGAACTCAAGAACTACGTATTTTTTGGTTTTTGTTTGTTTGGGGGCCACACCCAGTGACGCTCAGGAGTTACTTCTGGCTTTGCATTCAGAAATCGCTCCTGACTTGGGAGACCATATGGGATGCAGGGGATCAAACCATGGTCTGTTCTAGGTCAGTAGCGTGCAAGGCAAATGCCCTACTGCTGCACCACTGCTCCAGCCCCAAGAACTCCGTTTTAAATTTCATGAATTTCATTGTTTCAGTATATCTTTTTTGTTTGCTTGCTTTTTTGTTTTGGGTCCAGACCTGGTGATGCTAAGGGGTTACTTCTATCTCTGCACTCAGAAATCGCTCCTAGCAGGCTCTGGGGACCATATGGGATGCAAGGGATCCAACCTGGGTCCATCCCAGGTCAGCAGCATGCAAGGCAAACACCCTACTTCCATGCTATCACTCTGGCCCCTGTTTCAGTATATAGTAATAGAATTATTGATAACAGAGAGATAATATAATAGCTAGGGTTTTTGCCTTACATGGCCAACTCAGGTTTGATCCCCAGAATCCCATATAGTCCCCTTAGTGCCACCAGGAGTGGTCCCTGAGTGCAGAGCCAGAAATAAGCCCTAAACAATGCAGAATGTGACCCAAAATGTGACAAACAAAAACACACTTTGTTTTGGTTAACAGCCCAGCTATATAGCTTTTTTTTAATTATTTTTATTAATATATTTAAACACCTTGATTACAAATATAATTGTACTTGGGTTTCAGTCATGTAAAGAACACCCCCCTTCATCGGTGCAACATTCCCACCAGCTACACAGCTTTATGATGAATCTCAGAAGAGATGCCAAATCAAGCCACTGAAATTCAAGGGCACATCTGTCTTTGGGCTAGAAATTCTTTATTGTTTTTGTTGTTTTGGGGCCACACCCAGATGTGCTCAGGGGTTACTCCTGACTCTATGCTCAGTAATCACCCCTGGCAGGCTCAAGGGACCATATGGGAGGACAGGAATCAAATTCAGGTGGGCTTGTGCAAGGCAAAAGTCCTAATCGGGCCCCTAGGCTAAAAATTCTGACATATTCAACAGGGAAGGACACCAAGTCCTGGCAGTCACACCTACAACCCATAGTCCCCACTTTGTAAACAGCCCAGCTCATACTTCACACTTCAGAAGAGATATCAAACCAAGCTGATGAAACTCATAGGCACACAGGTCTTCTGGCTGAAAACGCAAGGACACTGTCAGGATGTCAGGGGTGAGTCAAGATTTGTCCCAGTGCAACAGATCTTGGAGCTCTTGGAGTGTATGGCCACATATGCAGCTGTACAACACCTCCAGGTTTCACAACCTTGACCATACAGTTAGGAGCACAGCAAATTAGAGGGAGAAGTAGTATAGAAGCCCACTAAAGCTCAGTCAGCAGAAACAAAAACCAGAAGGCTCAGCCAGAAACAAACAGCTCAGTAAATCCTCAATGACTTTAATAACCCCATTGTGAGATATAACAAATTTTACAAGCTTTCTTTTACTGAACTATTTTTTGATAACTCCACTTACCATTTTGTTGTAACAAACAATATAAAATAAATTATTTTGTGCCTGCTAAGGGGGCAGAATTGTGAGTGAATAGGAAACTGTGAACAGTGGAAGAATTGTCACACTAGTGTTGGGATTAGTGTTGTAATGCCCCAAACAACTGCAATATGAACAACTTTGTAAACCACAGTGCTTAAATAAAGATTTTTTTTTTAATTTGGCTTTGTTTGGGTGATCAACCTGCCTGTGCTTAGGGCTTATTTCTGGCTCTATAGAGTGATCAGGGACTATCTGAGATGTTGGGTCAACCTCATGCAAGCAAATGTCCTAACTACTGTATTATCATTCCAGACCCTATATTGGATTTGTTTTGTTTGTTTGGGGACCACACCTGGTGGTGATTAGGGCTGACTCCTGACTCTGTGCTCAGAGATTACTCCTGGAGGAGTTCAAAGGACCATATGGGGTTCTGAGAATTGAACCCATATCAGCTGCATGCAAAGCAAAAGAAGGAAAGGGCCTGTACCTGGCACCTGGTCTTGAGTATTAGAATAAAATGTTATAAAATTCTAAGCTTTAAGGACACTAAATTCATTTTTTAATATTTATTTAAACACCTTGATTACAAACATAATTATAGTAGCGTTTCAGTCATAAAATGAACACCCCCTTTATCAGTGCAACATTCCAATCACCAATGTCTCCAATCTCCCTCCTCCCAGAAGCCTGTATCCAAGATAGGCATTCTACTTCTCTCAATCATTGACATTGTCACCATAGTTGTCAGTGTAGTTATTTCTCTAACTGCACTCATGAACCAGTCCTCCCAGCACTTATCTCTATTGTCCCTGGGTCTTATTACAGTAATGTCTTTTTCTTAAAACCCATAGATGAGACTATTCTGTGTCTATCTCTCTCCCTCTAACTTATTTCACTTAACATAATATATTCCATACACATCCATGTTTAGGAAAATTTCATGACTTCATCTCTCCTGATGGCTGCATAATTTTCCATTTTGTATATGTACCACAGTCTCTTTAGCCAATATTTTTATTGAAGGGCATCTTGGTTGTTTCAAGAGTCTGGCTATTGTAAATAGTGGCTGCAATAAATATAGGTGTGAGGAAGAGATTTTTGTATTTTATTTTTGTGTTTCTAGAGTATATCCTTAGGAGTGGTATAGCAGAATCATATGGGAGCTCAATTTCCAGGTTTTTGAGGAATCTCCATATTTTTTTCCCTAGGGACTGGTCTAGTTGATATTCCCATTGGCGGTGAATGTGAGTTCCTTTCTCTCCACATCCCAGTAGAACTAATTGTTCTTTTTTTGGGAGGGGCAACATACTCGGTGACTCTCAGAGTTTACTCCTGGGTATGTGCTCAGAAATTGCTCCTGCTTGGGGGACCATATGGGACGCCGGGGGAATGAACCCGGTTCGTCCTAGGTTAGGGTGTGCAAGGCAAATGCCCTTCCCCTTGCCCCACGGCTCTGGCCATGCCATATGTTCTTATTCTTTGTGATGTATGCCAGTTTCTGTGGTATGAGATGGTACTTCATTGTTTTTTTTTTTTGACTTGCATCTCCCTGATGATTAGTGATGTGGAGCATTTTTATCATGTGCCTTTGACCATTTGTATTTCTTCTTTGAGGAAATGTCTGTTCATTTCTTCTCCCCATTTTTTGATGGGGTTATATGTTTTTTCTTCAGTTTGTCAGTACTTTGTATATTTTTTATATTAGCCCTTATCTGATGGGTGCTTTGTGAATAGTTTCTCCCATTCTGTGGGTGGTTTTTTGTATGTTGAGCACTATTTCGTTTGAGGTGCAGAAGCTTCTCGACCTAATATAGTCCCATATGTTCATCTCTGCTTCCACTTGTTTGGAGAGTGCTGTTTCCTCCTTGAAGCTGTCTTAATCTCAGTGTCATAGAGTTTTTACTTACATGTTGTTCTGTATACCTTATGGTTTCATGGCTGATATCAATGTCTTTAATCCATTTGGACTTGACCTTTGTGCCTGGTGTTAGATGTTCGCTTTTTTTTTTTTTTTACAAGTGATTGGCCAGTTCTGTCAACACCACTTGTTGAAGAGACTTTCTTGCTTCACTTTGCATTTCTTGTCTATTTATTAAAAATTAATTGATTTTATATCTGGGGCACATTCTCTGAATACTCAAGGCTATTCCACTGATCTGAGGGTCTGTCTTTATTCTAGCATCATGCTGTTTTAATGACTGTAACTTTGTAGTACAATTTAAAATTGAGGAAAGTGATGCCTCCCATATTCCTTTTCTCAAGGGTTGCTCTAGTTATTCGTGAGTGTTTATTTTTGCAAATGAATTTCAGGAGTGTTTGATCCACTTCTTTGAATAATGCTATGTGTATCTCTAGAGAGATTGCATTAAATCGGTATAATGCTTTGTGGAGTGTTGCCATTTTAATGTCAATCCTCCAAATCCATGTGCAGGGTACATGTCTCCATTTCCTTGTGTCCTCTTTTATTTCTTGAAGCAGCATTTTGTAGTTTTCTTTGTATAATTCCTTCACATCTTTAGTTAAGTTGACTCCAAGATATGTAAGTTTGTATGACACTAATGTGAATGGGATTGTTTTTTTAATGTCCATTTCTTCTCTATCATTATTGGTGTACAAGGAAGTCATTGATTTTTGCATGTTAATTTTTTTCAAAGTCTGCCACTTTGCTATATGAATCTATTGTTTCTAGAAGCCTTTGGTAGAGTATTTAGGGTTTTCTAAATATAGTATCATGTCTTCTGCAAGCAGTGAGAGCTTTATTTCTTACTTTCCCATCTGGATGCCCTTGCTATCTTTTTCTTGCCTAATCACTATGGCAAGAACTTCCAGCACTATGTTGAATAGGAGAGGTGGGAGAGGGCAGCCTTGTCTTGTACCAGATCTTAGAGGAAAGACTTTTAGTTTATCCCCATTGAGAATATTTGCCATTGACTTGTAGTAGTTGGTTTTGACTATATTGAGAAAAGTTTCTTCAATCCCCATCTTTATGAGATATTTTATCAAGAATGAGTGTTGGACCTTATCAAATGCTTTCTCTGCATCTGTTGATATGATCATGTGGTTTTTTTCTTTTTGTTGATATGGTATATTATGTTTATTGATTCACGTATGTTTATTGATTCATCCTTGCATTCCTGGAATGAAACTTACTGGGTCATGCTGTATGACCTTCTTGATGAGACATTGGATCCTGTTTGCAGAATTCTGTTGAGGATCTTTGCATCTGTTTTCATCAGACATATTGGCCTGTAATTTTCTTTTTTTGCAGCATCTCTGTCTTGTTTTGGTATCAAGGTAATGTTAGATTCATAAAAAGTGTTTGAGAGAGTTCCTGATTTTTCAATTTCATGAAAGAGTCTGAAAAGAATTGGTAGTAGTTCCTCTTGAAAGGTTTGAAAGAATTCATTAGTGAATTCATCTGGGCCTGGGCTTTTGTTTTGGGGAAGACTTTTGATTATGACTTTAATTTCCTCATTAGTGATGGGTCTGTTTAGATATGCTAGATCATCCTGGTTTAACTCTGGAAGATTATAAGAATCCAAAATTTATCCATTTCTTCCAGGTTCTCATGTTATGTGGCATAAAATTTCTCAAAGTAGTCTCTGATTGACCTTTGAATCTTTGCAGTATCTGTAGTGATCTACCCTTTTCATTTCTAATCCAGTTTATTATGTTTCTCACTCTCCATTTCTTTGTGAGTTTTGCTAGTGGTTTATCAATCTTGTTTATTTTTTCAAAGATCCAACTTTTGCTTTCATTGATCTTTTAGATTGTTTTATTGATTTCTACTGCATTGATTTTTGCTCTAAGCTTTGTTATTTCCTTCTGCCTACCTATTTTTGGTTCCTTTTGTTGATCATTTTCTAATTTTATAAACTGTGTCAAGTTTTTATATAAGCCTTTTCTTCCTTTCTGATGTGTGCTTGCAAAGCAATAAATTTTCCTCTTAATACTGTTTTTGCTGTGTCTCATAAATTCTGGTAATTTGAGGACACAATTTATTTATTATTATTTAAAGAGCATATAAAAAACTATTTGTTTTCCAGTCATACTTTCTGTTCAGTATTGTCTTCCACAGACAGTGTTACCCAGAAGCAAAAATACATTATGATAAGCAAAGATTCAACAGAGCAGTTAGCATTTTTTATACCAGGGAATGATATCTAAGTAGGAGAATCTATAGGAAATGACTGTATGGACAAGAAAGATCAAAGGGTTGAAGTACATTCATTGCATACAGTAGGGTTCCAGCTTTGTAAACTTAATCACATCACAAAGATACCACTTAGTATAATTACTGGGCTTTACTTTGTTGTTTTTTTTTTTTTTTTTTGGTTTGGGGGGCCACACCCAGAGATGTTCAGATCTCTGTACCAAATAACTACTCTTGTCAGTGTTTCAGGGGATGGTACATGGTACCAGAAATCCAATTTGGATAAGCCGTGTGCAAGACAAGAACCCTACCTGTTATACTATCTCTCCAGTCCACATATTGCATATAGTTGTCTAAGCACATCCAGGAATAATCCGAGAGCAGAGACTGGGCTAAGATTTAAGCACCCCTTGATATGACCAAAAATAAAACAAAAAATCATTTCAATGATTGAAATGTTGATATTATGAAACATGATTTTGATATGTTCAACAGAATGTGTCAATATTGAAGGATCTGCCTACCTCAGTGAACCAGAAAAACAGTACAGTAGGCAGGGCATTTGATGTGCATTCAACAGAGCATGGTTTGATCTCAGAACTTAGTATGATCTACTGATTCCCACCAGAAGTGATCCTGGAGCACAGAATTAGGAGTAATCCCTAAGCACAGTGAAGTGTGAGGTAAAATCCAATAGATAAGAAATAAATAAATAAATAAATATATTTTATCATAGTCATGAATGTAGAAAAGACCAAAGAGTATATATAGGATCTGCTGTTAACTGAGGCTTCATACCTCCACTAGGGTTCTGAGAGGGTCTTAAATTAAGATCCCCTTTGCATAAGGAGAGATGACAGCATATCAAATTATTAGGTTGTACACTTATCTTATAATTACATTTGTCCATCTAACCTTAATAATTATGTTAATTATGTCAAGAGACAATGAGTATGTTTAATGAGTAAAATGTTAATTTCTATTATAATTTTCTGTCATATGATAGATACAACTAAAAAAACTATTTGTAGACCTTGATAACTCTCAAAATCATATAGGGACCTGACACTGAAAAACTTTGAGAGCCTTGCACTAGTTTACTTAACTATTGCCCCACTGATGGATAATTAGATACTTTCCCCTTTTCGCTATAAGCACAACCATAGGGTCAAAACTATGTAAACTATATAAAATTATTCTTTTTGAACATAGCCCATTATGTACAATAGAAGACAAATCTTTGTAATCAGGAAAATACTATAAAGTTAGCTAAGGGAAAAGCAGGGGGAAAGGGAAGGTATCAATGTCGATAGTTCAAGAAGAAAGTTTCTGGGTCAACTACAGTTGAAGCATATGGGAAAGAAAGCAGGCTGGAACCACTGGGAAGAGGCCAACACATATTGACATAGGCACAAATAGATGACACTGTGGCCAGAATTCCAGCCCCTCCACTTCCTCACTGTCAGATGGAGATGTTGACACCCCAGTTTGGAAACAGTGGTTCAGTCAGTGCCAGGCAGTATGTCTGCTGGTAGCATGCATTGCTCAAATGGCAGCTCCCTCTGCCAACAAACACACTTTCCCACGAAATACTTAAGGTCAGTCAACCCATGGCTCAATTGGAACAAAGCCCAATTTTAGACTCCTCACATTTCCCTTCCCAGCATCCACCCTAAGGACAGGAAATTGCTCTTTTAAACAATTTCTTCCCTTTTCTTTATTGTGATTCTGATGAGAGGTGATCACAAATACTCAGTTGTGTCCCCAAGAATCACAGGTAGCAGTACCACCAGGATCATGCTCAGTGTGTGCTAGTTGATACCAGGGATCATACTTGAAGCCTGGTTCCTGCAAGGCAGTGCTTGGCCACAAAATTATTATAGCCAGGCTATTGAAATTGCACTCTCTTGTTCACAAAAGATCAGAGAGTGAATCAATCTGTTGATGGCACTGCTTCTGAAGTCTCTGGGATAGGACAGAGGGATAGTACAAGGATTAAAGACCTTCTTTGCCTGTGACTACTCCTATTCAATTCTTGTCACCGAAGCACCTCCAGGGGTCAGTGGTCCCTAAAAGTCTCTGGATGGGACACAAGAAGCCTAAATAAATTTATTATATATATATATTTAAATATCTGGGTTATTTCTGCACCAGCACCAGGAATTGAACTTTATTTTTTTTTTTTTTTAGTTTTTGGGCCACACCTGGTGATGCTCAGGGACTACTCCTGGTTATGTTCTTAGAAATCGCTCCTTGAGAGACCATATGAGATGCCAGAGATCTAACCCATGTTTGTCCTGAGTCATCTGGTGCAAGACAAACGCCCATCGCTGTGCTATTGCTCCAACCCCAGGAATCGAACTTCTACCAGGAAAGGCCCTATTGCTGTCCTGGCACCAAATTACTCCAGGGGGTTCATATGACACCCTGACGACTTGAAAACAGCAGCAACTTGCTTTCAAGATGGGTTTCCCTGCCACGCCATCTAATGCTGAGATGAAACCAGAAGACGCTTAATGACACCCTGACTTTGATATAGAATCTGCAAAAACTAGGATCTCTAATTACTGAGCCTGACTGTGACAACCGTGATTGAGAACTTTTCCTGGGACCATGAACAAAGACTTTGGGGTTAGACAACTTAGTATGCTGGAACCTGTAGTTGGTCTCATGGCAGGATGTTTCATGAGTAAGGACACCCTATTTTTAGACCAAAGTTTTTTTCTATTTTCCCCAACTTTTGCTGCACCTATGCAAGAAACTTGCCACCCCTTTATTATTTTTAGATAGGGATTCCCACCTTTGTTCATAAAACCTTGAGACACAAATTACTTTGTTTTACCTCATATTTCTGTATTTTTCTATAAAATTAAGAAGAGGGGGAGGAGGAATAGGGCCAGGATCCAACTGGTCTCAGGTACATTGGTGGAGATTTAAACAAATGGCAAAACTAAATATTCAAACCAAAGTCAACAACAATAGAATCAAGAGACCCAAACTATAACTATCTAAACTTAAAATGGGCCTGTTATATTGGCAGGCCAGGGAGCAAAGGGTGGTGCTATAGAATGGGAACATTGCTGGAAGGAGGTCAACACTGGTGATAAGAATGGCCCTGATACATTGAATGTCTGAAGTACAACTGTGAAATACTTTGCAAATCTTAATGGTTTCAATAAAATTAAATAAATCTCTGGGTTGGAGAGATAGTACATCAGGTAAGGTGCTTTCCTTGCACACATCAATCTTCAGCATTCCATATGGTCCCCCATGCTCCTCCAGGAATATTTTCTGAGCTTAGAGTCAGTTCACCAAGTTTACTCAGCCAGTTTACACACAACTGGGTGTGGTCTATAAAAAAAAAAAACAAGAAAATATTCTCTAGCCCCATGGTAGGTGTGGGCTTCCATTTTCAATGAGTTGTTGTTGTTGTTGTTGTTGTGTTTTTGGGACACACCTGGTGGTGCTTAGGACTCCTGCTGGCTGTATGCTTGGGGGAACACATGCAGTGGTAAAGACCAAAGTGGGGTCAGTTATATGGTCAGTCACATGCTAGAGTAAGTCATATATCTCTCTGGTCCAGTTTCACTAGGATTTGCCTCCTTCCCAGCCTGAACCTGCTGAAAACTTCCTGAAGACATAGCCTACACCCCAGCTGTCTCACCTTAGTCTCCCAGAAATCTACTAAAAAATATGACAGATGGACAGTATAGGCTCAGTGGCTAAGGAAGACAGCCAAAGTCCTGGACTGAGCTGCCCTCAGATTCTTACCACTTTGCTCATTCCCAAAGAAAGTTCCTCTGAAAGAAGCCCCTGACCAGCCACCACTTCCTGACAACCTCCTACAGATAAAATGGCTCTTACTTCACCTCTACCCCAAAACTACCTCAAAGTCCAACAACCCAATGCCTCAAGGCTTCATCTGCTGAATCCAGACCAGTTCCTAGAAAGGATGGGTCAGCAATGGAAAAACTGCTGACTGGTCTTCAAGTCAGCATGCCCAGGAGTATCCTGAGGCTTTTCCTTAATCTCTTCTTTCCTGGATATAGTCACCCTTTCAATCCAGATATTGACTCAACAAATGGTTGTCAACCCATAATGATTATTTGAAGAACCAGTGAGGTGTTCAGTTCCCTATAAATATAATGTGGAGAATTTCCCCAGACTCTCCCCATCTGTGTCCCCTGCCAGCCTTCCATTCCATGCTGAGTCTCCTGTCTTCTCAGTTTCTCTTTCCCTACCCCAGAAAAAGCACAAACCATAGCTCAAGGAGTTGTCTATACATTTGGCATATTAAAGCCTGGGTTTCTGTTCTCAGCTCTATATGGACTCCTGGACATGGAGGAGCAAGCCTTAAGTGCCACATAGGGAGTAGTCCCTGAGCATCATTTGAGCACGACCCAAAACAACACAAAAATTAACTCAAAATTAATCACAGGTTAAAGGCAGAGCATAAAACTTTTAGAAGAAACCATAAGAAAAACTTCTATAGTCTATTAATATGGTAGATGTATGGGTTGTTTTTTTTTATGATATTAAATGAATCTTGGCAGTTTGGTTGGCCATGACATATAATATATAATGTTATATCATATAATATAATCATAATGTTATAACATATAATATATATGTTATATCAATATATATTGATGAATTCTATTTGCTAATATTTTGTTAAGGATTGTTGTGTCTATTTTCATGGGGGATATTGTGCTGTAGTTCTTTTTGTTTTTTTCTTTTTCTTTGTTTGAAAGCCACACTTGGCAGTGCTCAGAGATTACTCCTGGTGGAAGTAATCACTCCTGATGGGACTTTGGAGTACAAGACTCAAACCTGGGCTGACTGCATGAAACAGGTATCAAATTTGGGTGACCCTGTACAAGGCTTCCCTTGCCTGCTGGACTATCAGTTCAGCCCCAATTTCTTCTGTTTCTCCTTTTGCAATTTTTTGGTCTTTGGTTTTAGTATCAAGATAAAATTCATAAAAATGATTGAGAAATGTCCTCAAAAAGGAAATAAAAGGAATTAAATTTGGAAAAGAAGTTAAACTATATTTTCAAGTAACATGATATACATATTTAAAAAATCTACAGGCTCCATTAAAAGCTATTGGAAATAATAAATTCATATGGTATAGTGGCAGTCTACTAAACCAGGTGCAAAAATTTTTTGTGTTTTTCATGAGAAAAAAAATCAAGAAGTATAACCGGCGCCCTCCAAAACGAGGATCTAGTGAGATTCGGGTCTGGAAGCAAAGCATGATGCAGGAAATAATCCACACAGTGAAAGGTACAAGAATGAGTTCAGGAAATTCATTACTCCAGCAAGGAGTCCAACCACCCTAGCTTTCTGTTCCTATAAAGGAACGCAGTTCAGTGAAAGAAGGCCGAAAATGAGCCTCTGCCTTCCTCAGATCCATGCTTTTATTGACAAGAATCGTGCCCCACCCTAGGATGGGAGAGAAATACCAAAGGAATAATCTAATATCCCATCAGCAGATCATACCCTAGGATGGAGTACGAATATTGATTAGGGTATGACCAGTAATCCAACAAAGAAACAAAATGGAG
>PVKC010017270.1:0-20308 GCA_004027635.1 Crocidura indochinensis | reverse complement strand
AATTCTTATAATTTCCAGGGCCTTGAAGATAGTATAACAGGTTGAGTGTTTGCTTTGCACACTTTTACCTGGATTTAATCCTTGACACTCTATAGAATCCCCTGAAGAGGACCAAGATGATCTTTAAGAACAGAGCCAAGAATAATTCCTGAACACAATTGGATGTGGGATCCAACCCAGTAAGGAAATAATTAAATTATTTAAGTTGCAACTTGAAGAAGACAGTTACTAGGTCACTTTATTTATTCTCCCAGAGTTAGATATCCTGCCAAAACTACTAGGAGAAAAATCCAGAAAATTGTTTCACCAATGCCTAGCAAAACAGTATCTTCATTCAACAAAAATTTCATAAAGTAAATGTACATGTATATCTTCTAAACATTTTTTTCTTCTCTTTGTTTTCTTACCATCTTCAAGAAAGAACAAGAACCCTATCTTTAGACATCCCAATTCAGCATTTCTAGCCAAGGTACCATTTTTTTCTAACTTTCATTATAGGTTTCAGTTCTCTAAATTATATGGAATCGTCTCCCAGGTAAACATGAATTGTGCAGGCTGTGTCCAATTGTGCAAAATGATGTCCAATGTCAGAGAAAACTCTGCCAAATTAAAAGGTAGCAGGCCCAGAGTTAGAGACACTGAGGCTAAACACACAAGCATTCCACAATGATCCTTATAGTTGCTTTGTGACTAGTCACCAATTGGAACGAAGATAGCTAAGCCATGACTCATCCAGCAAGGTCAGCAGTCCAACCTGGGCTTCTGCACAGTTTTCCAAGAAAATACTTTTTACCCCAAGTTAAAAAATATGACATACTAATTAATAAAGCATACTTTTCCAGAATTATACTGGCTGTTTAACTACATATAGAATCAAAAAGTTCTGGTGCAGGCTGTAATTAGTTGCAGATGGTTTTAGTGGAATTTTCTGCCCATTTAGTCCCATGTCTTCCTCCTTTTCACAGCTACTTAACAGCTTTCTCTGGAATCATCTCTACCCAGAGGGTGATTTTGCCTGACAGTTAATAAGACCTCAGCACCTTTCCTTTAATAGAACCTCAGTGAACATTTTGACTGACCAAATTGTAGGATACCCAACATGAAACCAATTTGTAATCAAGAATTAAGGAAGCATTTCTAAGAAACAACTAAAGAAATCCTAGGAGGAAAGGGTCCTGTACTTTAGAATTCAACAAATTGTTTATCTTTTTTATTCCTAAATATTTATTTTAAGTAGCTTGTTTTGTCTTCGTTCTTGTTATTTTGGTTTTATTTTTAATTCACACCTAGCAATTTTCAGGGGTCACTCCTGGTCTGCATTCAGGAATTACTCCTGCGGTGCTCAGAGATTGAACTCATGTTAGTTGAATACAAGGCAAAAGCCCTATACACTGTGTTATCAATCATGCCTCAGCCTTATTTTGCCTACACAAATGTCTACTTCTTTTTTTTTTTGTTTTGTTTTTTGTTTTTGGGTCACACCCAGTGACACTCAGGGGTTACACCTGGCATGCGCTCAGAAGTGGCTCCTGGCTTGGGGGACCATATGGGAAACCGGGGGATCGGACCGCGGTCCGTTCCTGGGTTAGTGCAGGCAAGGCAGGCACCTTACCTCCAGTGCCACCGCCCGGCCCCTACTTCCTTTTTAATTTTTATTCCCTTAAGGATCCTGCAAATGAAGAACTTTTGGACTTATGAAAATAATCTAGACCCAAAGCTTTCCACAAATATGAAAAAATAAGAAGTTTCTGCCCAGTAGTCTAGGACTCAGCATAGTGTTTATAGTTATGTAATTACCTCTATAAACTGTGCCAAATTTTCTGTTTTCCAGTAACTAAGCTTTTTCTTACAGTTTATCTCAGAGACCTTGGCTCTTTGACAGCATAGCTCATGTAAGACTGAGCCCTCTCTGTCCTCTTGAGCTCCTCTGAGCATCTACTGATCCATGTTAGACCTGTTACTAAGTCTTCCTAACCATATCTGCCTACTGACTGGTCTCCTGTTTCAGGTATCTTGCTCACCAGGGGTAGGGCACCTACTTGTTATGGTTGAACTGAACTGAAAACACATTACTCAAGTGTCTAATTCAATCAGAATGCTCAGTGAAGTCTTTGGTTTATATGGTCAAGTGTTCAGCTCTCCAGAGATGCTCCCTGAAAATGAAGCACCCCCTAAGAAAATATCTACATGGTCTACTCTACTCATAGAACTTAAAATCATTCTTTCGAAAGAATTGTATATGCACCATTATTTGTTGTTGCCCTTATTATATTAGCTAAGAGATGGAATCAACCTAACTATCTAACAACACATGAATGATTATGAAGATGTGGTAGAACCACACAAAGGAATACTATTCAGCTTCAAGGAAGGTTAAAATCATGCCAATTGGGGCCAGAGAGATAGCACAGTGGCGTTAGCCTCGCAAGCAGCCAATCCAGGACCTAAGGTGGTTGGTTCGAATCCCAAAGTCCCACATGGTCCCCCGTGCCTGCCAGGAGAGATTTCTGAGCAAATAGCCAGGAGTAACCCCTGAGCACCATCAGGTGTGGCCCAAACCCCACCCCCCAAAACAAATCAAAATCATGCAATTCCTGCAACCTGATTGCACTGGAAGATATCATGTAGTGTAAAGTTAGCCAGAAGAAGAAAGACAAACAGAATGGTTGCTCTTATGTATGACATATAGAACAACTGAATGAATAAATTTAACATAGTAAACTGGGGATGCATAGATCACCCTTGACTCCAGAATTTAGGGAGGAGAAGGACAGAAAAGAAATCAAGGAAGGAAGGAAGAAGATGAGAAAGGAAAGTAATGGGGAAACCAGTATCAGGAATTTTATTATACTGATGACAAAGGAGAGTGATATAGCTATGTTTCCAAACCACAGACTAAACAACACTGAAACAATAAATCCAAGCTGCAGCTACCAAACTTTATAATGTGTTTGCCAAAGTAACAGGGATAGGTGAGAGGTGGGGGATGATAGAGTATGGGAACACTGGTGATAGAAAGGAGCTAACACTGTTGGTGAAGTTGGTGTTGAAATATTGTATGCCGGGGCCGGTGAGATGGTGCTAGAGGTAAGCCTTGCAAGCGCTAGCCATGGAAAGACCACAGTTCGATCCCCCAGCATCCCATATGGTCCCCCCAAGCGAGGGGCAATTTCTGAGCGCTTAGCCAGGAGTAACCCATGAGCATCAAACGGGTGCGGCCCAAAAAACAAACAAGAAAAAAACAAAAAAGAAATATTGTATGCCTAAAAACTCAATTATCAATAGCTTTCTAAATTATGGTTCTTTAATTAAAGAAATGTTTAAAATGAATGCATCTACCTTTTTTTCAGCAGGAGGATAAAAGTGAATAGCAAGATATCATAAAATGAAGAAGTAATAGAAAGCATTATAAAGTTTTGACCCTCTATTTAGGAAAATAGTAATATGCTAAAAATATTCCATAAGTGCTAGAGAGATAACATAGTAGGCCATTTGTCTTGCATATGACCAACTAGTATTGATCCCTGGCACTATATATAGACCACTAAAATCCAACCAAAAATGTTCTCTGAGCATAGAGCTAAAAGTAAGAGCTGAGCACTTCTGGATATATCACAAAACAAAACAAAAAATATAATATAAAGGGGCAAATAGATAGTACAGGTATTTTAGCATTTGAATTCAGGCAAACCAGGTTTGATATTCAGCATATATGTTCTTCCAAGCAAAGATAGCTTTAACCCCTGGGCAAAAAATCAGCATTAACACCTGAGCACTGCTTGGGATAGCCCCCAAAGCTAAAGTAAAAAAAATCATTTCTAAAATTTGGGAATTAAATTACATGGTATGCATTAACTGATAACTGTTTTCAAAAGAACTGAAAGGAAATTTTATGTTAAAGTCATTGCCAATAGGAAAATATCTTGCATTCATCCACATGCAATGTCATGTCCTGTTGGAATTCTGCCCAAGAACTGTTGATGTCTTTAGACATTTTTACATTATAAACTTCTAGAATGATGAATGCACCAGGTATAATTTTCTGAATTATAGACACAGATCACAATTTTCAGAACTTCCCTCTTCTTCCTTTTTCAAAGATGACCTCATAATAATCATGAAACCCATTTGCTGACTGCCTCTGAACCACTTTCATTAATATGTGAGTATTCCACAGACTTCTTGCAGACATCATATTTTGCAAAACTCTGACATTTTCATAATGCTGTGCTCTTATCTGAAGGCAGCCATTTGCCAGCTTCCCTCTAATTTATTTTTTATTTCAATCATAGTGTTTTTCGTAAGTATTGCCCTAGTGTTCTTTGTTCATGTGTGGCTCGCTCTCCTTCCATTTCTATGATTCTTAAAAATTATAATTTAGAGTAATTGACATCACTTTTAGCCTAAAGTGAAAACACTAGGTGCAAAAGATTATCAGTATTTTGTTTAAGTGTAGATGTAGATGATAGTAGACAAATAATCATGTCAAGGTTGAATTTTTCAACAAAAATGGCTTACCACCTTAAAAATTCTGAACATAGAAATACTGTCCAAATGATTTCTCATTCTCCTTTGAACCCACTGTTTTTCAATAATTTATTATCCAAATATAAACATAAATATTATACCTATTCTTCCCATAGCAAAATAATCCAAAATCAGTTTTCAAAGTGGAAAATTTTTTTTCTTTATCATGCATACAGTTTCCTTTCTTTAGAAGTTGGTTCATTTATGGGACTGGAGAGATAGCATGGAAGTAAGATGTTTGCCTTTCATGCAGAAGGTCATTGGTTTGAGTCCCGACATCCCATACGGTCTCCTGAGCCAGAAGTAACCCCTGAGCACTGCAGGGTATTACCCAAAAACAAACAAACAAAAAAAAGTTGGTTCATTGGGTGCTGAAGTAATAGCACAGTAGGTAGGGCATTTGACTTGCACTCAGTGATGCAGGTATCTTGGTATCCTCTTTGGTCCCCTGTGTGCAGAGCCAGGAATAACTCCTGAATGCCATGAGGTGTTGTCCCCAAACCAAAAACCTAAAAGAAATTTTTTTAAATTTTTATTTTGACCATATTGGCTTACATATCTTTCACAGTAGCATTTTAGGTACATATTATCATTGAACAAAAATAAATTTTTAAATGGATCATATTTATTCATTCCATAATGACAGCATCTATATTTATTTATAGGATTCTCAGATGTTTGACTCTTCTCTCTAATTGGAGACCATTGTGCCTGTGAAAATCACTGTGCAAAATTAAATAAGTCAAATTAGGTGTTTCTACAACTAAAAAAATTTCATGAAAGAAAAATATAGAATTCTGGATTCTAATCAGTCTTTTTTACACAGTATTATCGCGGATAGGAAACAATTTGTTACTCTCACAACTAAAATTACCAAAAGTGCCATTCATTTGCCAATATAAAGTAATAAAAGCTATGTTACTATGGTTTTAATGAGTCTTTATTCTTGACAAATAGGACACATCAACAAGACTTCAAATGTCGGGACCAGAGAGATAGCATGGAGGTAGGGCATTTGTCTTGCATGTAGAAGGACGATAGTTCAAATCCTAGCATCCCATATGGTCCCGGGAGCCTGCCAGGAGTAACCCCTGAGTACTGCTGGGTGTGACCCCAAAACAAACAAACAAGCAAACAAACGAAGACTTCAAATGTCCTGGTTTCTTGTTCTGTCTCAATCAAGTTTTTTGTTTTTAAATAGGCCCTCAGTACACACTGAGGGCCAAAGAGATAGTGTATCGGGGAGGTGCTTGCCTTGCATATGGCTGACTTCTAATCCACCAAGCATCACCAGGAGTCATCTTTGACCTGAGCACAGAGCAAGGAGTAAACCCTGTATGCTGCAGGGAATGGTTCAAACAAAACAAAAAGTACACTGAAATTCAGCAATGGTAGTAAGGCACTATGTGTTCTTGCCATAACACAGTGTTTCTCAATTATTTTCTGTCATGCCCCCCTAAGGAAGAAAACATTTTTTGCTCCCCCAGAGCTACTGTAAATAGTATCTTTATTAAAAAATACTTCAACCTGCAAAACAAAAATATATAAAATAATTTGAGCTGATTTTTTAATCAAAGGTGATGTCTGGAATAGTGGCTCCAATGAGCACGATTTGCAATGTATAGCTTTTCGAACCGGGGTTTGAAGCAGGACACAACTCTCAGCTCCAGAGACATACAGAGATATAAAAACGAGACTTAACTTGTTATGACAGTGTTTGACGAGGTCAAACGCGCCCCCCTTTACGGAGCCTCGCGCGCCCTCCCAGGGGGGCTCGCCCCACTATTTGAGAATCACTGCCATAACAGGAGGGTGTCAGGAATCTGAGAACTTTTGTTCCAGGTATATTTCTTTAACATTTTTTCCTTTAGAGCCTTAACAGACTCACATGCCAAAGAATTTGGTAGTTTTTCTTTGCCAATAAGTATTGTTTTGGTTTTATTTTTACTGGATTCCCTATTGACAGGCACTTAGACTTCATATTTCTCTCTTTTGTGAAGTAGTCAAGGATTTTGCTTTCACACCTTTCTATGCTTTATCAATATTACCCATTCCCACCCCAGCCTATTGGATTACCTATTGGAATTACCACATGAGTTTTATTTCTTCATCTTGACTTTAGTGAAATTTCTGGAGAAAATATGTTTAATTGCTTCTGTTTTTTTTCCTGTATTTAGCTTAGTATGCCTCGTTCTTGACCATATTAAACTCCAATTTTCTCATGAATGAAGTAAAAGTAAAATTATTATTGCCTATCATAGAATGACATATGTAAAATGGATGAATCTTTAAAATTGTTATCACAAACTACAATTATTCTCTTATAGCTACCTGAGCTAACTAAGATCATGAGACTTATTGTTTCTGTAATATTTACACAGTAATATTGAAACAAACATTTTAATAGTGCATTTTCAAATTAACTGTTTGAGATTCAGGAAATATCCCAATGGGTTGAGTTCATGTTTGCATTCAGGAAGCCCCAATTCAAATCCTGACACTACTGGTGATAGCCTCCAAACAAAAATGAATAATGTAGCATTGAAAGATTATTTACATGCTAACTTAACTACACATTTTAATTAAAATTATGTGTTTTATATAACTAAAAGCATGATACAAGGAGTGCCATTTCTTTTATATTTTACTCAAGAAAAAATAGTTGGATTATTCCATCTTTTTTCATAACCACTCTGTTGTGATGATCTTGCTTATTTGACTGAAATGTAGGAAAAATATTTACTATCATGTAATATATACTCAAACTAGATAAGATTTATAGTGGTATTCTTAAATAATTTGATGTTATTACTCATTTATTAATTTGAAAAATTCAAATGTTGATCATTCCTGAAAAGTTAATTTAAGTGTTAATTCTGAAGCCATGCCAGTGATATGGAGCTCTATTACATAAAATTCACTGGGCAATCTTTCTGTTTCAATGAATCATTTTACAGATCTATGTTTATATGTACATGTGCCATGTATGATGTTGTATCATTATGCCCTGAAAATGTGAAGCATCTGAACAGGCTCACTAAGATATGCAGATTTTCCAAAGGTACAGTTGAACACTTTCTCCCATAAATACCTGAAATCATGAACTGAAAACTGACCGTGCATTTAGCTACTCTTATGAAAGAAATTGGACTTAATGAGGGCTCTTGCAAATAGAAAGATCTGGTATTGGTCTTTCAGGTATGACTATCTCCATTTTTCTGAATGCATCTATTTATTATGTGAATAATTCAAACACCTTTTGTAATTAGGATGGCTGCTGTGATGTAAAAACCTGCATCCTTTCCATAACATTCTTGCACACAGTAAAGTGACTGAGAGGAAGAGTAGCCTACTGGGATTTCCCTGAGTATCTGATTTTCCCCTGAGCTTACAGTTCATATTGCATTCTTTACTTTCACTTTGCCTGTTTTTCTGGTCTCCAACGTTCCTGTTTATAGGATCAGAGATCAAAACTGAAGAAAATGTTCAGAGATTAGAATCTTCCATTACAGACAATTTTGAAACCTAAAAATAAAAAAGGTATACTTTAGGGGAAGTAAGATTTCTTGGTGCTGGAGAAATAGTATAGTGGGCAGGGAGTTGACATTGTATGCAACCAACCTAGGTTTGATCCCTGATATTTAGAGCACCAACAGGAGTAATTATTTTTGATGCTCAGGGGTTACTCCTGGCTAAGCGCTCAGAAATTGCCCCTGGCTTGTGGGGACCATATGGGACACCTGGGGATCCAACCACAGTCCTTCCTTGGCTAGAGCTTGCAAGGCAGACACCTTACCTCTAGTGCCACCTCTCTGGCTCTACCAGGAGTAATTCTTAAGTGCAGAGCTTGGAGGAATGCTGTAGCATTGCTGGGTATGAATCCAAAACAAAATTACAAAAATTAAAAATATATATATATTTTTAAAATTTGGGAAACAAAGCAAGTGAGTCTTTACATCTCCAGCATTTGAAATCTTTATGGGTGAAGAATGTGATTGTTTAAGAAGTAATATAAATTATCAAAAGGAGCCTCTGACATACTCCAGCGCTTTAGTCGTGTCTGTAACAGGAAGCTGCCAATAATTGCATAAATGGAGTGCTCTGGAAGCCAGTCAACCTGAGAGATGAGTTTTGCATTTGACTCCTGGGGCATAGTGAAAATTGATGACTTCAGTTCTTTGTCAGAATATGACTCAAGTTCGGTTATAGATTCTCTTTTCACTACTTTGCTCATTTCTAACTTGGTAAAACTTTTTGAATTGCTAACAGAGAAGCAAATAAAACAAACAAACAAACAAACAAAAAAACTCATTTGCAGGCTGTTAGCACTGGGAACAGAAACAGGCACAAAGGAATGCTATCAACATTCATGTAACTGACTCAGCAAAAAGGAATTAAGTGTAAAAGTAAATCTAAATTTCAGAGTGGTTTGCCAATAAAAAGAAAAAAATATTTAGTTGAAAGGTTTCAAACTAATCAGGTAATGTGATTAAAATGTTGTTCACATTCACTCTCACATATCCACACAATGTACACTTACCATCAACATTCTCATATACATGCAAATGCAGCATGGAAATATAAATCTTGGTCTATTTGCATCATTACCATGGGGTGATTTATTTTTACTTCTACAGCATTTTTTTAAATTTCCTTGCCAAACTCTCTGTGTCTCTCTCTTTGTCTATGTCTCTTTCCCAACAAATAGAATTACTTGGGAATAACTCTTGGCTCTACACTCATCTTGGAGGTGTTCAGGAGACTATAGGGCATGCCATGGATTGAACCTAGGTCAGCTAAATGCAATGCAAACACCCTACATTCCCTTCTTGCATCCCGTCTCTTCAGAATTAGCTCTTCTCAAGTCCTTCCATCCTTCTCAAGCCCCAGCCGGTAAAGTTCCAAACTGCTCGTCTAACTAACTAATTGGGGTTTGGGGCTCTTTTTCTTCTATTATGTATTTACCACTGCTAGTCAAACTTAGAGGATTGACATAGTTCTTTACCTTAAACTCCAGAGACTCATTTTTTTTTCTGGAACTCAGAAATTTGTAAAACATGGTCGCAAAATCCTTTGACATTACTTCTTCCCATTGAATCCCGGGGATTTATATTACCTCCCTTACAATCTGGTCAGTCTTTGGGGAAACTATTTTGGTTAATTTGGTACAATGTACATGACTTTGTAGGATGTGTCCAGCAGAGCCAGAAAAGTTGATAGTTGATACCTGGTGCACTGGCACATCCACTACGGGAGGTCTGTGTCACTATATATAAATTCTGATGACCTGGAAGCTGTGAGTTTGCATCAGATTCTAGGCAGGTGTTAAGCACACAAAAAGATTATTTTCCTAAAGACTTCCCAGATTGTAAGAGAGGAAATATAGATGCTCAGGATTTAATGGGAAGGAGTAGTGTCAAAGGATTTTGTGATCAGGTTTTACAACTCTCTGAGTTCTAGAGAAAATAAAAATGAATCTCTGGAGCTTAAGGTAAAGAATTATGTCAACCCTGAAAGCTTGACCAGCATTGGTGAAGACATAACTGAAATGATTACAATTCAATAGGCTTTGCCTTGCCTTTCTGTCTACTGGCCCATGGCCACCAGACATGAACAGGCAAACTCCTGCTCTATGTTCTATGTCCTGTCTGGATTCCTGATAGCTGACTCGGTAAGTTTAATACATGACTGCTAATTGGACAGTAAAGCTATAATTATATAAGTTCAAAGTGCTGAATTTATTTTGTTTTGTTTTGGGGCCACACCCAGTGACACTAGGTGGTTGCTCCTGGCTATGCACTCAGAAATCACTCCTGGCTTGGGGGACCATATGGGACGCCTGGATCAAACTGAGGTCTATCCTGGTTCAGCCGCATGCAAGGCAAACACCCTGCCTCTGCGCTATCACTCTGATCCCTAATGTGTTGATTTTAAATTTTATTTGGTGGGGCTCTAAGTAGGGCTCAGGAGTCAAGGATTCCTCTGTACCAACAGGACTATTGGTTCAATTGGAAGGTCTTGTTGAAACTAAAATTATACAGTCTCCCTACCCTGAGTGATTTTGGGGTACTTCCAGAGTTGCACCAGAAGGTGTTCCAGAGTCCTTAGGTTTGCACCTGGTAGTGCTCAGAGATTCAGAGATTCTGACATCAAGCAAAGATAGGTGTATGCCTTACCCTCTACTTTATCTCTCTCACCCCTGTGATCTTTGTTTGGGGGCCATGCCTAGTGGTGCTTAGGGCTGACTTCTGGCTCTGTGGTCAAAGATCACTTTTATGGGCTCAGGGCACCAGAAACATATCTTTCCATGAAAATCAAGTATCTGACCCACTGTCCTTTCTCTCCAGTTCCCCAAAATGTTCTTTATCTTGCCAATATATATTTCCAGAGAAGTCTCAATTGAGAGAGATTTGATCTTTTTATTATGCTGTGTCATTCTCTTTAAACTCCTCTTTTTTTTTTTTGGTTTTTGGGTCACACCCGGCAGTGCTCAGGGGTTACTCCTGACTCCATGCTCAGAAATGGCTCCTGGCAGGCACGGGGTACCATATGGGGCATCGGGATTCGAACCGATGACCTTTTGCATGAAAGGCAAATGCATTACCTCCATGCTATCTCCCCGGCCCCTAAACTCCTCTTTTGAAAAGAGTCCAGAAGATTATTTCACCCATATTCGGAGACATTAATTCAATGTTATATATACAGTATAATTTGTTTTGTTTCTGCCTCCTTTTTCTCCTAGTATCTACTGTATTTAAAAATTATGATTACCTTCCCTTCTTTCAACGAATAACATATTTTATTGCAATATGGGACTTTCAAATAGCAGTATGGCCTAGATAGGCTTCTGGGAGAGAAATTCTAGGCTTTGTTTGCAAGGTAGGAACTTTATCTTTGAGCTATCCTGGGGTGCCGTTTCTTATTTGTATTAGTCACTATTCTAGGCAGTACCGACAGACACTGCCCATAAAAACAGAGAGGCACACATAGAATCCAACCTTTTTAGAACTTGGTCTAAGCAAACAAGCACATCATCATTGCTGTGGTGTCATGTTGGCAAAAGTGTCCTGAGGAACTGAAATAGATGCTGTGGTCAGGGCATGTTTTTCTAAGGAGAAAAGCAGTGAAGGAAAAGGGTTGGGGAAATTTCTAGGGCCATCAGGGAAAACTAAATTTGCTTTCAGAAGGGAGTGACTTAACTTGTAAACCTTGGAGTTTGGGTTTGAGATAAGCTGGCTATTGTGGTTAAGTGATAAAGCTGAGTCATAAAGTTCTTGGAGGAATTGAGTTTTATAGATTGAGAGCCTTTGAGGGGAGAGGTTGGGGAAGATGCATACCCAGCAGTGAACAGAAAATATTCCTGACTGTACTCAGATGAGACTGCCAGTGCTCAAAGGATCATATGCTGAATCCAGGTTAGCAGCCTGCAAGTGCCTTAAGACTTGTACTATTCTCTAATTTGGGTGATTATTGTTTAAACAGTTTGTTTTGGGGCCACATCCAATGGTGCTCAGGGTTTCCAGGCTCTATTGTCAGAGGTTTATGCTGACTGTGTTTGTAGGACCATATAAGTGTTGATGATAGAACCCTAGTCAGCAATATGTAAGGCAAGTGCCTACAGTCTCTGAAGACATATTTTTATAAAGATAGTTTCCAAATGCATGTTATCACAGGGGCCTTAGAAAACATGACCTGGGACTAGAGAATTAATACAATGGGGAGGGTGTTTGCCTTGTCTGTAGCTTACCCAGGTTCTTTCATACATTCTGTATGATGCCCTGAACACTGCTAGGAGTGATTCCCAAGTGCAGAGATAAGAGTAACCCCTGAGGATCACTGGGTATGTTCCAACATTCACACAACTTTAACCTAGGCTCCAGTCCAGTACTTTGTAAGTCCTTCCAAAAATTAAATATGTATTAAATATGTATTTATTTAAACATAGATGTTATAGGACAGTTAGCTTTGCAACAAATTGCGTGTCTAAACATTGAACTTATGAATTATATGTGGCCTGATGACCTTCCTTTGGCAGGGGGAGGGTTAAATATGCTGTGCATTTCTTTATAACATTATTTCACAATACTGGTATCATGTATATTTGAGTCTAGAGCTTGTTGCATCACAACTTACTCAAACTTAGAGGGGCCTGATATAATGCAGTTCCCTGAGCTGTGCAAAGGTTTGGAAAGTGTTCAGGGACCAGCTCATGTCTTAGACATATGGGAACATGATCTCCACAAACATTTTTCTTCACTTCATTTACTTTACTGTTCAGGCTTTGGGGATCTTCCCGTAAGTTTGTCTGTGACTCAGCCTTCGGTCAAATGACTTAATGCTCTCATTTAACCAAGAGAAAGGAACATGATTATTTTACAGATCCATGATCCCCTTTTAGAATGCCAGGAAACTTAAAGAGTGCTAATCGTGTGGTCTGGCTATTCTCATCTTTTCTTATTTCCTTGAGAAAAAAAAATCAGATGTTAACGTTGGCCTGGTAGCTAGTGTTTCTCTTATCCAGGAAAACTATTTTTGGATCAATTTGCTTTGATAGCTCATCAAAGACTATACAAAAGCTTAGTTAAGTTTGTTTTGTATAGAGCAAATTCAGTCCCTGTTCCTACTCTTTTTTTTCTTTTATTTTACTTAGTAAGAAATGTGAATGTTTGGATAGTCCAAACTAATCCATTTTGGTTATCACACTGGAATTTTCAGTGACATTGTTATCAAAATGAGTGAGACAGTATGGCTTTAAATTTACAGACCTGAATGGATGTGGAGGAGTGCAGAACTGCATTTGTCACGTAAACTCACTTAGCAAGGAAGAAGACTAGAATCACATAGCTCACACACCACTAGGAAATATCTCAATTTTCCCACCCACAATGCAACATTAAATACTGTTACAGTTTAAGCATTTCTTGTTCTCTTATATATTTATAGTCTATAGTGATGCTTTGTGTGGTTCGTGGAGAATTTTAGACAACAAAAATTGGTGGAGAAATAGTACCTTTTCTATTATGGAGTCCTGTCCCCTATAACAGAAAGTAGCACTGAAAGCAAATTAGGAGATATGGTTATCCCAGTTCCTAATTTGACAGTGACAGACTATATCCTGAAGTTGACATTTTTTTTGTTTGTTTGTTTGTTTTTTTTTTGTTTTTTGTTTTTTGGGCCACACCCGGTGACGCTCAGGGGTTACTCCTGGCTATGCGCTCAGAAGTCGCTCCTGGCAGGCACGGGGAAACATATGGGGAACTGGGGGATCGAACCGAAGTCTGTCCTAGGTTAGCACAAGGCAAGGCAGGCACCTTACCTCCAGCACCACCGCCCGGCTCCTGAAGTTGACATTTCTACATGAATAAAGTGAATATAAGTATACTGATACCTGAAGGAACCTCATGATTCTATTTATACACAAACATGAGCACAGAGCACACTAGACATACCACAGATCATACACACCACAGCCACATACTATGAACACACCACACACATAAACTGTACAACACATACAATATACAGAAACTATACATAAAACACACCACACATATAACACACTACACACACCATACATACAGCACACATATTATGCTCACATCACATACACCAGCCTATCCATTTGTGTATTTTTTTACTTGAATCATTTCTATATAGTTTTTGATGGACAAAAAAGATAAGCATAATAAGTTTAGTTGCTGGTGGATGGTTCTGAGCAGCATTTGGAAGCTTTTACTCTATTGTTGAGTTGGGTGGGCAAAAAACTGAGCTGGCTATGAGAAGACTCAAGACATATGTATTGAGGAGACAATTTTTAGCACATGTCACTGGACCTTTAGTAGATAAACTCTGATTCCCTCTAGATTATCCAATTTCCTTCAAGCTCCTCTCTGAACAGATGAGATCTTCATTACTGTTCATTAATTTTGGGGATTCTAAGAAACCATTTCTTTTGTTTGCAGTTCCCACCAGATTTTACAAATAAAAGACAGGGAGTCCCATTAAGTAGGATTTTCACATAGACACTAAATAATAATTTCACATAAATAATAATTTTGTTTAAAAATTGAGCCATATGTAGCAGTCTAATCCTGACTAGGTGCTTAGGGATCACTCCTAGCAGTACTCAGGGGATCATGTCATTCTGCAGATCTAAAAGGGATTAAAGGGGTTTCTTCATGTAAAGCCTTTTGAGCCATATTTCTTACCCAAGCAAGGAGGAATTTTATTATGTGCAAGTTGCAATACTACATGAGAAAATTGCAAAAAAAAAATGTTTTCTAAAAATCACATCTAACATCCTATTTGTCATCAAGTATTTCTCTTCCTTTGGAGTAGCTTTTTCCATGGACCAAAACAAGAAAGTTCACTCTAATGTCTTACATACAAAAGTCAAGAAAGTTTCTTGGAGACCTTTAAGTATCCACAGCTGCTTCTAAATGTAATTGTATATTAGCATTACCAAGGAATCGAGTGTTGGATAGCAGTGTTTGGGAGTTTATTCAGGTTATTGCATATTCCAGAACACATGAGGTGGTACTTAGTTGAGCAGGGAGGAGTTTTGACTGATGTTCAATGGGTCCCATATTGCAGTTCACATAATAAATAATACTGGGCTTCCAGAGAGATTGTACAGAGGCTAAGGCTCTTGCCTTGCATGTTGCCAATGTTGGTAGGATACTGACAGTACATATGGTCCCTTAAGTTCTACCAGGAATGATTTCTGAGCAAGTCCCTATATATTTTTAAAGGGAAAGCTTAATTTTCCTTCATGGTAAAGAATCCAATGCATGGTAAAGAAGCCAATGGTTAGTATAGGCATCTTAGGCAGGAGTAGCTATAAACATATTTTTTGGCACTATTGGTGTAATCAGGGGTTACTCTTGGCTCAGTATCAAGTATAACTCCTGGAAGGATAAGGGAACTGTTATAAGGTACTAGAGATAAAATCCAAGTCATCCATTTGCAAGACCAAATACCTTAATCCCTGTGCTATCTCTCTGATCCCCAGAGAATCTTTTAAAAATGTATCTTTGTTTTAATTATGAATTTAACATTAAATTCAAGGGTGAAGAAGCATCTAAAAACCCAACTCTCCCATTCTGTTTCTCAGACATGTCCACTATTCAAAACTTGTTTTGTGTTTTCTAGATGAGACATTGCTTAATTTTTTATTATGTTTTTCTAGAATCTACCAAGATACAACACATAGTATATTAAATACTTTTAAACTACTTATTTCCATTTATAAATATCTAGTGATTAAGCACATTCTTTTTGTTTGTTTGGTTTGTTTTTGTTCTGGGGCCACACCCAGTGGCACTCAGAGGTTACTCCTGGCTATGCACTCAGGAATCGCTCCTGGATTGGGGACCATATGTGATGCCGGGCATCAAACCTGTGTTTATCCTGAATTGACCATGTGCAAAGTAAACACCCTACCACTATGCTATCACTTTAGCCACAATAAGTACATTCTTAACATTAATAAATGAGGATTTATTTAGGTACAGACACATGTACCTTAAATCGGCAGCCAAAGGTTTTGCATTATTAGTCACATATTCAGGTATCAACACAATATCATTACAATGCTGCTCATTTTATATGTACCCCCCAAGAAATAACCTTTATTCTAATACCTCTCATCACAATTTGTTTTTCCTGATTTTGAATTTTATACAAATAGAATTATCGAGTATATTTTGTTCAGTCTATTTTATTTTTTCTCAAGATCATCTCCACTGCTTGGAGAGCTGTTTGTTATGTCCACAGCCACTATTATTGAATACACCATTTGAATAAACTTCTGTACTTTTCTAGGGTTTATACCTAGAAGTAAGGTCACTGGGTAGTAGAATAAGTATGTGTACAGTTTACTAGAAAGGTCAAAATGACTTTACAAAATGACTTAAACGATTAATCTTCTATTGTTTCTCATTCTCCTCAATACTCGGATGACCAGTCTTGTACATCACAGCCATTGTGTTTGGTTCATTTTGTAGTGGGTCAATAATATATATATTGATTTTTATTGCTGAAAATATTCATAAAATGAAGATTGCATTAAAATGTTTTATTGTTTTGTTTTGCTTCATTTGAGGAAATTGGAGGATTGCACCCAATAGTGTACATGGTTCATTCCTTTTATTTTGTTGTTGTTGTTGTTGTTGTTGTTTTGGGTTCACACCTGGCAGTGCTCAGAGGTTACTCCTGGCTCTATGCTCAGAAATCACTCCTGGCAGGCACAGGGGACCATATGGGATGCCGGGATTCAAACCACCATCCTTCTGCATGAAAGGCAAACACCCTACCTCAATGCTATCTCTCCCGCCCCTCAGGGTTCATTCCTAATTTTTTGCTCAGGTATCACTCCTAGTGGTCCTCAGGGGACTATATTCAGTGCTGGGAATTGAACTATGGTCAGCTGCATGCAAAGCAAACATAATAACCCCTGTGCTACTCCGCTGCCCCTGCATTAAAATATTTAATTTTTAATTTAAATTTAATTTTAATTTAAAACATTGCAAAGTTTTGGGGCCAGAGTGATAGCACAGCTGTAGGGCATTTATCTTGCACGTGGCTGTCCAGGACAGACCTGGGTTCAATCCCTGGCATCCCATATGGTCCCCAAGCCAGGAACGATTTCTGAACATATAGCCAGGCGTAACCCCTGAGTGTCACCGAGTGTAACCAAAAAGACAAAACAAACAGAAAAGACATTGCAAACTTTGAATGTGGCTGCAGTTACAATAGAGTTACAATTGCAGTTACAAATGGAGCTTTGGTTCTAGTTTTACAACTAATTGCCAGATTGGCTTTGAATGTGTGAATCTCAATTTCTTTACTTACATGTTAGAACACAGTGTAGAGAGTCCTCAATGCCTTTCTCACTAATGTTCTCTAATGCTTTTCTATAAGATATACAGGTTTGATTCTAGGGCAAAATGGGAGAGTAAGCTTGAAATAGAAATTAAATGCAAGTACTGCCCCCTCGAGCTATGACCACTGGGAATGATTTGCAAAAGCAGGTAAATGTTTTGCCCTTGAACTTGCTTTTCTCTGTCGCCCTCTATGTACTTATCTATGAATAACCAGGAGTTTTTGAACACTGATTTGCTTCTCTATCCATTATAATAAAAAGTAACATTCACATTAATTAGGATTAAGTGTATTTGATAAGATGTGTTTTTAAAAAGATGTAGCTGAGACTGAATTGCAAATAAAATAAAATGACATTATTTTATCTTATTAGTATTTGGTGTTAGCAATATGGTCTCATATCATGTACTAGCTCTGTACTAAAGTATTTGTCATGAGGTCCTCTAAAATATGTAGTTTATTTACAAGTTCTGTTAAAAGTCCATTTTAGGGTCAGAAATATTTCTGTGGGCTGAATTTAATCCCAGCCATCACTTTGCCCCTCAGGTATAGAGTTAGGATTGATCCCTGAGTACCACTAGGTGTGGCTTTCTCAAAAAATAAAATGAAATCAGTTTTAGGTGCTAATCCAGGGGTCTTTAAATTACAGCCTTTGGGTCACATGAGGGCCACCAAGGACATCTATCTGGCCTGCCAGATGTTCTTCCCATGCTGCCTGTCCTGCTTAGCAGTCAGTTAGTCCTGGGTCTGCAGGGATGTGCACCTCACTCTCTGACTCCACTTCCTCTCTCTATCTCATGACTACTCCTCAGTCTTGGGCAGGGATCCTCAAACTATGGCTCACAAAAAACAGGCCCATAGTTCCCATTGAAATATTGGTAAGTTTGTTGATTTAATTTTACTTAGTCTTCATTTTAAATATTGTATTTTGTTCTTATTTTGTTTTTTTACTTCAAAATATGCGCAGTCGGTGTGCATAGGAATTTGTTGAGTTATTTTTTAAACTACAGTCCAGCCCTCCAATAGACTGAAGGACAGTGAACTGGCCCCATTTAAAACAATTGAGGACTGACAAAAAGAAATACAAATGGTTAAAGGGCACATAAAAAATGCTTCATATCACTAATCATCAGGGAGATGCAAATCAAAACAACTATGAGGTACCATCTCACGCCACAGAGATTGGCACACATCAAAAAGAATGAGAACATGCAGTGCTGGCAGGGATGTGGAGATAAAGGAACTCTTATTCACTGCTGGTGGGAATGCCGTCTGGTCCAACCTTTGTGGAAAGCGATATGAAGATTTCTTCAAAAGCTGGAAGTTGAGCTCCCATACGATCCTCCTAGGGATATATCCTAGGAACACAAAAATACAATACAAAAATGCCTTTCTCACACCTACATTCATTGCAGCGTTGTTTACAATAGCCAGACTCTGAAAACAGCCTAGATGTCCCTCAATAGATGAATGGTTAAAGAAATTATGGTACTTATACACAATGGAATATTATGCAGCCATCAGACAAGATGAAATCATGAAATTTTCCTATACATGGAATCTATTATACTGAGTGAAATAAGTCAGAGGGAGAGAAATAAACATAGAATGGTCTCCCTCATCTATGGGTTTTGAGAAAAATGAAAAACATTTGTGTAATGATTCTCAGAGACAAAATAGAGGATGATTGAGGGTCCAGCTCCTGACATGAGGCTCACCATAAGGATCGTTTAGTGTAGTCACAGAAATAATTATACTGAGAACTATCATAACAAAATGTGACTGAATGAGGGAAGTAGAAAGCCTGTCTAGAGTACAGGCCTGTGTGGGGTGGGGAGGAAGAACACTTGGGATATTGGTCATGGGAATGTTGCACTGGTGAAGGATTTTTTGTATATATAGATATAGATATAGATATAGATATAGATATAGATATAGATATAGATATATAGATATAGAAACCAAAAGAAAAACAAAGAAAAAATAGAGGACTCCTGAACTAGCCCATAAGCCCCTGAGAAAATTATGCATTTTCTTTTTCCTGCTTTGAATTTTCCTCTGACTTCAGAAAAATTCAGTGCCTGAATTTATTAGATAAAGTAGTTATAGACAGAATGAAATAGTAAAGAGGATAACAGAAACTTTTCCTGGCCACTGTAATGTTTCAAGTAGAGATCCTTTGGCTGTATTGTTATTTATTAAATAGATAACAGTATGAATACTGCCCATGCACTATTTCCAACTATAGTACTGCCATCACACCAAGCACTCTACAAGCCATCGTACCAACCACAACTTGCCACCATACCAACTACATACCTGCCATATATAACACCAAGCATAGTATCTGCCATCACATCAATCACAACTTGCTATCACACAAACCACAACAACTGCCATCAAACTAACCTTACTCCCAATCTATGGGGTGGTCTTGAATTGCCATTATTTAAAATTTAGCCAAGTAAAGTGTCTTTTCCTGGGAGACAAATGGGATATTCACTCTGTATCAGGAGACCAATTTATGGTAAGAGACTCTTATTAGCAATATCTCGTCAAAATGTTTTGATTTATTACATTCAGACATAAGTGTTCCTTAAGTATAGTCTTTCAATAGCTATTTAGTAGCTATTAAACTTCGATACACTTTGGACACTAAAGATTAGGCATTGTCTTGAAGCTCTGCTTATTTTAACTGAACTTCATTAAACACTTTGTTGGTTCAAATCTCAGCTGCTATATTAATTTGGTAACCAGCTTTTCACATAATTTCTGGAAATGTAGTCATTAAGAAAATAATTATGTTCAATTTAGAAGTTCTAACCTCTATCCTAAATGATATACTGATGTAGAAATGATATCTAACATATAAAGGCATCTCTAATTAATGGATTAGATG
>PVKC010017269.1:0-20329 GCA_004027635.1 Crocidura indochinensis | reverse complement strand
GAAGATGTAGTAGAACTTCTAAATAGGAAAAATGCTCTCTGGAGGTGAATGATGATGATGATGAAAATGAAAGATGCAAATATCTAGTATAAATATAAAATTTCCATCCTATTACTCAAAATACATGCTCAAATTAAAATGTAAGGGCTCAGCAGTGTATAAAACCTGATTTGGGTTCTTTTCAAGTTGATACAATGAAAGGAGAGGAGCAAAAGAGATAAAAGATTACATGAAAGGTGTTTATCACAAGGAACCATGAAATTCCTATATTCAATGACACTAGCTCTTTACACATCTTGTTCACTCACAGGTAAGTAAGGAAAGAGTGGGAAAAGGTTGGTGAAAAGATGGAAATAGCTGATTAGGTGATTTTTAGCACCCAACAGTCTTGGATGACTATAGGAGTGAGGATGCTAGTGGGAGTTGACTGTGAAAAGGACAGTGATGATAGGGAAAAGGACAGTCAAGGCTGAGATTGTCAAGTGAATGGCAATGAAGGTCTTGGTGTTGAAATGTCTAGAAATAGATCTGAAGGAAGAAATTGACTGGAAAAAATAATTGAAGAAAAGGAAGGACAGGAGCTGTGATGTTAGATTCCTGGAAGAAATACCCACACGGGTGTTGTTACCAAGAATTCCATGAGACATTACTTTTGCAGAAAGTGATGCTAAGTGGAGTTATCTTTTTCCATCCACTGTACTCCTGAGTCTTTACATCTGGCATTTCATGTCCTTCAGTTCTGGAAAAGTTTTTGAATTTTTTATTGTATAATTTCTTTCCTCTTATTTCTCGTTTTTCTTTTCCTTAAACTCATGTCAGTAAGTCAAACTGATTTGATCATCTGATTTATTTGACCAATAGACTCCTCTGACTCTTTTTGTTTTTGTTTTTGTTTTTTTATTTGGGTCATACCTGGTGGTGCTCACAGGTTACTGTTGGATCTGCGCGCAAAAATTGCTCCTGGCAGGCTCATGGGACCATACAGGATAGCTGGAACAAAACCTGGGGCCATCCAGTCAGCTGTGTGCAGGCAAATGCCCTGTCACTGTGCTATCGCTGCATCCCCCTGACTCTTCTTCAATATACATCATCTTATACTTTTACTGAATCTGTTATTTCGATTATCCTGTTTTTATTTTCCAAGAGCTGTGTTTATTCTCTGTACGCTTTATACAGACATAGCATCAGGTTCCTATTTCCCTAAGTCAAAAATTTATCATAGATTTCTAGGCTTATTAATAAAGTGTATTTAAATCGTTTACCACACTGTATATACTTGAAGTTATCTTTATTTGTTATAACCTCTATACTTTATCTTAGAAATTTTTCTTCACATATTGGTGATCATTGAGTTTATATATAAGGGGGAGACAGTGTTTTAGTTTAGGTACTATACAAAATTACATATTCTGGGTGAGTTAACTACTAAAGTCTCTTTTTTAGAATTCCATAGGCTGGCAAGTATTAGCAAATTTGTTTTCTCATAAAGGTGCACTTTCTACTTTGCAGATGCCCCCCTCCTTGCTGTGTCCTCACAAGGGTGAAAAGAAAGGAAGCACTCCAGGATCTTCTTCATGGGGATACAATTTCCACTTCCAAAGTGACCTTTTACCCCTAAAAGTATTTATGAACTCTAATTACATCTCAAAGATCTCACAAATGCCATCCAAACATTTCCAGTTAGCTTTCAAATTATGAATTTTCAGGTAATACAAATATTTAACTTACAGGCTTTTTTATTTTGTGTCTTGCACTACTCTCGACAATGCTTAGAGGTTATTTCTACATAGCACTCAGAATTTACTCCTTCTGATACCCAGAGGATCACTTGGGATGCTGGAAATCAAACCTGGGCTGGCTATTTGCAAGGCAAGTGGTTTACCTGATGTATTATTTCTCCAGCCCCAAATTTCTTTGTAGTATTTGCTGATTGTTACTATATGTTATAATCAGCCATTCGGAAACTCAGTTCTAGATAGAAACCTTCCTCTTTGGACATTTGATGTCCTTAAAGGGGAATCTTTCAACCAATCATCACTGTTGCCAGAGCTCTGTTATCCAAGTGAGAACAGAGGATGAGTGAGAGGTAGCAGCTACTTTCAGTTTCTGAGCCTTTTCGGGTTTGATAATGGGGTTCCATTTCCTTTTCAATGTCTTCCACAGAAAAGCCAAACTTCTTGCTGCTCTATTAACTTTCTTATCATTCACCCATCTGTTGAAAAGCCTTCTGTCTTTCAACATTTGGATGCTAGCTCTTGTCTGCTGTTGCATCTTCTGTTCTCCTTATCTGTCCAGATTTTAGAAAATGGTGTTTTATTCCTTTTCACTCACTTTAGAGACTGCTGAATGAAGGTGTGATAAATGTGCATGATTAATCTGTCACATTGAGAGACTGCCTTCTGATTTTTTTCATAAAAATGGACTGAGTAATCATTGGAGTAGTGTGATGCCCTGTTCTGTCTCCTATGACTCACTTTTGCAGCTGCAGTGAACATATTCTGAGCTTCCTGGTAGCTTTTTACCACCGCATGCCTTTGGCTTCCCTGAAGATTTTCTCCAAATACTCTAAGAATTTGAGCAGTTACCATTTAAGAGGGTTTTCACATAATATCACTCAGTGAAGAAAGCAATTCTAGAAATGCTACTTGAATCTTGGTCTCAAAAGAATGGAAGCTACAAAGACCCTGCTGCAGTGGAGGAGATGACTTGGTTGCCAGAACCCATGCTTTAGCTGAAGGAGGTTCTAGCATCACATGGTCCCTCCAAGAACCTTATGAGAGAGTCCTCTCCAAAGCAGCATGCTAGACACAGGCCCTAAGCACTACCAAGTGTGTCCCCCAAACAACAAACAAACAAAAAGATCCTCTTGATGATTGTAAATTGGGTATTGAACCACACATACACAGTACTTTGTCGAATTGCAATTATAGCAATTCTACCTGTGATGTACTGAGATGAAGTAAAGGTGAAAAGAGAGACCTGGGTTATGATTAGTACGTGAACCTGGTGCACATGTTATGCTGCTAATGTCAAGAGTATACATCAATGCCAAGAGTATCACTTAAAAATACCTAATGCCACATCAATGCAAGTTATGTTTCTTAAAACATTTGTAGTCTTCTACCAAAAGTAATATCCCTAGTATTTTTATTGTGAAAAATATTTTCTAAAATGAAAATCTTTTAAATGTGGGGTAACACTGATTTACATTGTGGTACATGTTCCAGGAAAGTTTTTTCACATCTTTTCAAAAATAAATTGTAAGATCACATTGATTACTTTAGAATCCGCAATCAACTATCTCTATATCTGGCCCCCCCAAATGATGGTTTTAGGCTTTATCATATGAAAGACTTGGGTCTCAGTCTATGTTAGGAGAGAAGGAACATTTCCTTGAAGGAGAGGTTAATCATCCTACTGTATCTAAACCATTGATGACTGTGGCAAGCTTTGGGGATTCTCATATTAACAGATCAGTGAGGTTCAAGAGAGATTATTCAACTGGCAATGATCACCTTGAGTCTCTTGTAGAGTTGGGGTTGTTGTTTCAAAATGGGGGCAGGGAGGATGATGTCTCCACTGCTCAGAGAAGAAGAACCAATCTCCTGAGCAAACACTTGATCATGGAAGCAATGGCCAAGACCAAGGGCAATGAAGTCTAGGTGGGAGAAGAAAAGGATCATGAGTAGAATATTAGACATTAGATATTAAAGTAGCTGCAAGCAGGGAAAACAATAGAATTTTCCACCAACTTCACTACTTTCTGTCTTATTTTTTTTTTTTTTTTGGTTTTTGGGCCACACCCAGTGATGCTCAGGGGTTATTCCTGGCTATGCGCTCAGAAGTCGCCCCTGGCCTGGGGGACCATATGGGGCACGGGGGATCGAACCACGGTCCGTCCAAGGCTAGCGTGGTAAGGCAGGCACCTTACCTCCAGCGCCACCGCCCGGCCCCTACTTTCTGTCTTTTGAGAAAATTGTGGTTAACCCTGAATTTGTGGTGTGAGTAAATTCAAAATGGGCATGAAAGGAGCAGGTAGGAGCCATGCATAAGCACAGTCATAATTGTTGAGTTTCTGCTCACATTTTGTTTTTTTAGGGGTCACCCTTGAAGAAACTAAGAGGCCACTTCTGACTTTGTACTCAGGAATTAGTCCTGGTAGTACTCAGGGAACCATAGGGGATGCCAGAGATCGAACCTGGGTTGGTCATATAAAAGGTAAGTACCCTACCCACTATGCTATAGTTTCAGCCCCATCTGCTCATATCTTTGTCCTCATTTAGCTCCTCTGGACTGGAGGAAGAGTTTCTACTACCAAGAACCCCTTGATATCAGGATTGCCTAATTCTGTCTATGCCTGATGCTATTCTCAGCCTGACTCAGGTCAATAGTACTGGACTGACATGCTTCCCTTGGTCACCCCTGATCTAGAACCAGAAGATGATTGCTTCAGCTCTTCCACCTCATTGGGTAAGTTTATTCTTCTCATTAATGCTTTTTTTCTGCCAGTAAAACTATTTATCATCAAAGTAATGTTACTTAACATGGTGGTGGAGGTGGTGATGGTGGAGGTGCTTGAGGAGGTGATGCACATGGGAGAGGATGGAAGTAAAATTGTTTCTCAGGTAGGGGCCATTGTCCCCTAGAGAAGACTGGGAAGCCTCCTTGCCAGCCCAATTCCCATGTGGAGGCACCTTCATAGTGGGAAGTCTCCAGCAAAAAGAGCAGGTGTCATCAAGTAAACCCAACTTTGAGGAGCGACATTTTCACTGAATTAACCACCAGTCTCCATAAACTTGCAGATGTCCCTGTAAGCAACTGGGACTCTGTAAACACAACATGTCAGAGCAGGAACTGTTCTCCCTCCCTTGGATCAGGTGTCAGCACCTGTCCCCTCCTGGTCTCTCCTGCTTTATTGCTTTGGGCTGTGGAGGTTCCCATTTCCCTCTGTTCTGGGAGGTCCTTACCCAGTCCTCTCATGGTTTTCCTTTCCTGCCCAAACTTAGGCACAGCGGGAGTCTGTCATTTAAAAGCAAGAGCTCTGAGGAATGAGTTGTCTTTTACAATTTCTGTTGTTCCTGTTCATCCGAAGCCATAGGTTTGCATTCACTGTGCAAGTAAGCAAAGCTTTTCCATCTCTCCTTTTAAATCTTTTTATTTATTTATTCATTTTATTTCTGACCTACTGGAATGTTTCTGGTCTCTTGTTCCTCCCCTGCCCCCTCCCCTGCTCAGGGTGTACAGAACACTGCAGTAAGCTGAAAGTTGCTGCAGTTATCTGCAAGTCCTGCCAGGTTCCAGTTAAGTGCTGGGCTGCTTGCTGCACTGCTGCAGAGGCCCAAAGTTGCAAGGTTCAGAAGACCCATAAGGCCCTGCTGCCAGATGGGGCATAGAGCCCATCCAGGGTCACCAATTTATAGAGACCTGCCCAGGACTGCCACCGCCTAGAGGAGAGAAAGAAAAAAAATTGTCTTTTTTATTCCTACCTGAAGTTTGAAGTCTGCCTCTGCCCAGGGATTTGCTGAGAGAAAAAATATTCACCAGCCAGAGAGGGCTGGGGGAGGCTTATAGATCCAGGTTTGAGAGAGAATAGAAAAGAAAGGGTAGAGAGAGAGCAAGCAGCATCTTGCTGATGCTTTGTCTTTGGTCCTGCTCCAGTCTCTACCCTGGCCCCCCAACTATCAAAAATCTTTCTTTTTATACCCAACTTTATAGGGGGCATGTCCAAGGGGCATGTTCAGGTCCAACTCTAAAGGTATGTCCAGTCCAAGTGCCATTACATCAACAGGTGTGGACTAAGGCTGTATGTGTATTCGTGAGTGAAGGATAATAAAGCTAAGAATGTGAGATGAGAAAGAGAACAAGGGGGCGGGGGGCGGGGGTGGAAACAGTCAAAGAGATTCATACCCTAAAGAAGACCAAGGCAACTTCTGGGTAAGGAATTATAAAGTAAAGATGAGTTTTTGCACCCAAGGCTGGGATGTGGGAGACTGCAGAGTGGTTGAATATGTCTAAATAAATGTAGTGATATTTTACAAATACTTTGCTTACTAACCCATTTGCTAAAATTACATTTTTTTTGAAGATTGGCTCCTTGATGCACACAGATTTGAGAAAGATATACAAATATATATAAGAGACTTACATATGTTCACAAATGTGCTAACTCTGGCGAGGTATGTGGGTCAGCACAGGTGGCTGAGCAGTTACACAACTTATCAATTTACTCATGTAGCCATAACGAGGGTTCTTTTTCTCTCATAGGACAGGCAATGTTGAGGACCAAGGCCAGGCCACTCAGGGTGCACTGGAGTCCTCCCGGCCTAGGAAACTCCCTCTGCCTTCTCTGCCTCAGTTCTGCCCTCTGCAGAGACCATGACTTCATCCTTGAAGTGGCCTCCCAGATGAAAGTTGGCCACAGGATCCCAGGCGTGTCATTTGTATTCTAGGCAAGGAAGGACTGGGGTATGAGGAGGGAGGCCAAGCTGAGCCAGCCCCTTTCAAGGAGCACTCCTTCCACTGGCATTGGCCATGATCCTTCCACACAGCCTCGCTGCCCACAAGGGAAGCTAGGAAATGTCAATTTTTCAGTTGGGCATGTTGCCACCCCCAACAGAACCAAGATTCTCTTAGTGAGGAGGAAGGGGAAAGATTGATTTGGGATAAACAACTACCAGCCTGTGTACAAGCTTCAGTGACAACCAAATTAGAAAGCAGGAGCCTTTGTAACTATGTCTTTGGGGATAAACAGCATGCCATAATGAACAGTCCCTAACTATTCCAGGCACCATAAATAGACCTGCCATCAACATTCTTGAACAGTTCAGAATGAACCCATTGGTCTGGGCTATGGGGCAAGTAGAAGCAATGACAACTAGTGTTTGAAAGCTGAAACAATCCACTAGGATCAGTTTGTAGGCCATCAACTCAGTCTAGTTCATTTTATTTTGGTTTTGGTTTTTGATTTTGGGGGCCACTCCCAGTAACTTTCAGGGGTAACTCTTGGCTCTGAACTCAGAAATTACTCCTGTTAATGCTCATATGGGAACCATAAGGGATGCTAGGGATCGAAACCGGGTTTGTTGCATGCAAGACAAATGCCCTCCCCTCTGTGCTATGGCTTTGGCCCCTATTTCATTTTTTTTTAAAATGTTCTCATTAAGATGAGCTTCAAGAGCGATATCAGTTACTAGCACCCCCCACTTGAAAAGGCATGCATAATTTAGGAGCCTGAGAACATTTTCCCATTAAATGTTGCCTAGATAGATCCTCAAAGGAGCTTGTGACCCAGAAAAGGTTAATAACTGGGGGGTCTGGGTTGAGAGATGACAAACAACTCATCTAACCAAACTCAACACTGCACTAGGGCCTTGGGTGCCATGCCAATGTTCTCCGGCCAGGAGGAATGCCAGAATGAGACACCACAGCCATTCAGGGTGCTGGGGACACAGCTGGGGTGCAGGGACTGATTGCAGACCAGCATTAAATCACAGGAGGCAGGAGACAGTCTGGCTTTGGAAAGGGAAAGCAAGGGGCTCTGTATTGGCTGCCCCTCACCCCCAAGCTGGAGCTGGGGGCTGTGTTCTGTGAAAGGGAAATCCTAGAGAGGGCAGTGTTTCATTTAGATCTGAGAAGGAAGCAAAGTACAGCCCAGATCATCTGCATTGATGCATCTCCAAGCACAGATATCTGGCATTTCATATTGAAACTGTGTATTAAGCTTCTGATGCTACTCATGGAACTGTAGCTTCAGATGCAGCACTGCACTCTTGATAGGAGGGGGCCAGATGAGGGCTCTGATGGGTGAATCTGCCTGCACAGAATCTGCCTGCCTGACTTAGAGACCTGGGGGAAAGGACAGAGGAAAGCAGGTTATTTAGTCCAGAGTGGAATAAAAATGGATGTTGCTGCAAGTATGGCTTTGCAGATATCTAACAATTGGTTACCTTGGGACGGATATCCTGGGATGTCCAAGTCACCTTGCCCTTTGCCTCTGCATGGAGGGGACAGTTGCCTTTTAGATTGAGGGTTTCCAAAACAAGATGCGGTGTATTGGGACTGGAGTGATAGCACAGCAGGTAAGGCATTTGCCTTGCATGCAGCCAACCTGGGTTCGATCCCCAGTATCCCATATGGTCTTCAGAGCCACCAGGAGTAATTCTTGAGCACAGAGTCAGGAGTAACCCCTGAGCACAGCCAGGTGTAGCTCAAAAACCAACAACAACAACAAAAAAGATGATGTATATGCTCTGTCTTGTCCATGGGATGAATGACAGTGGCTTGGGGTTTTTTTCTATTTATTTTGGTTTTGAGACAGAAATACCTGGTAGTGCTCAAGGGTTACTCTTGACTCTGACTCAGGAATTACTCCTGGTTGGTTCAGGGGATCATACAGGGCATTAGGGATGGAACCTGGGTTGGCTGTTTGCAAGAGGAATGCGCTACTCACTATCTTATTGCACTGAGTGTGGTTAGAGAACATTGGAAGAGCGAGAAGAGTCAGTGTAGAGACAATAGAGAGGGACCACTTGACCAAGTCTGAGTAGAGCTGGAGAATAGGGGAACAGTTAGGGAAATCACTGTGGAGAAAGAGGGTTTCCTGCTGTACCTGCCTCCCTCTGCTCTTCAGGATAGAAATCCCATGACTATTTTACTCACAGAAGGCAAAATGAATATATAAAGGTGGAATATAGTAAACTAGCCTCCACCAAATATACCAAATTACTTCATTTAACTTAATGTCTTTTTTTGTTTGAGGTGGGGCCAGACCCTTCAATGCTCAGAGACTGTTACTGAATCTTGCTGGGGGAGTCATTCCCAACAGTACTGCCAGATCATTCGGAGTTGGGTGGGGAGACTCTTGGGCCTCCCCCAGGAAAGTCAATTGCTCCACCTGTGGTTCTATCTCTCAAGCAAACACATAGAATTTTACATGCTCATGGAGAAAAATAAGTTTTTTATGTGAAAGGTGACCTGTAAAGTGACAGTGAAGGTAACAGTGAAGTCCATACAAGAGCCCAGCAGGGACAGCTGACTTTCTTCCCAAGTTAAGTTTTTTCTACCACAACATCCAGTCAAAACCAGGATCTATGGGGGGCCGAAGCAATAGCACAGGGGATAGAACAAACTCAGGCTTGATTCCCTGTATCCCATATAGGGATGTAACCCCTGAGCACTACCAGGTGAGGCCAAAAACCAAATAAACAAAACAAACAAACAAAACCCAGATATTTAGTTTAGCTTGTTTTTACTTTTTGGGTCACACCTGGTAAAGCTCAGGGGTTCTTTCTAGCCCTGCTTCAGGAATTACTTCTAATAGTACTCAGGGAAACCTTATGGGATGCTGAAATGGAACCGGGGTCATCAACATTGCAAGGCACTACCTGCTGTACTTGTCACCAGTCAGGATCTAGGCATATGTAATAAGCTATTCCCCTTCACCACACAAACAGCATAAAAATGCCAACAAACAGCTGAACTTGAAGACACCTTAATTTCTCTATTGGTGTGTCTGTTGTATTAATGTGCACATTTTTTTAAAGAATGACTATTTCATCACTGACCATCATTGGAACCTCAATCAGAGGCCCCTGAACTGAGAGGCAAGCATTTCAATAGATGCATCACAAAGTGGGAAACTACAATTTCCAAAAATAACAAGGCATAGCCAGACACTGCTAGGACTGAAAATAGCCTTGGTGTGGTGGCAGAGGCAGGAGAGTGGCTGGACAGTAGAGTGTCTGCTTCAATGTCAAGACGTTTCAAGACCAATCCCCTCCCCTATCTTACTTGCTGAATTGGAGCCCAACTATGCTCCGAGACCAAGTGTATGACTCCAGACATGCAACAATGACAAAACCAACAACAACACAGAGGAAGGGGGAAATTTTTTTGGTCACTCTAATGGTGTTAGGGATTGGACCTGAGTCAGTCACATGCAACGCAAGCACTATTATTGCCCCAGCTCCTAAAGTCAATGTTTTTAAAAGTTATATAAGTTAATAAAATAAAACTTTCAGATATTGCTTATTTTAAATTTAGTTCACCTAATAACATGATCACTTTGGTCAGAGAAGGAACTCACATATCAGAGTACGCAGGCCTTGAAGATTCTGTCTCCAGCACTGCATGGTCCCCCAAATACTATTTAAAGTTACCCTTAAAGACAGAACCAGGAGAAGCCTCCTAACACCTCTCAATGTATCCTCAAACCCCCCAAAAGTCAAATAATTTATATTGTCAATGTTAGGATTTTCAGAGTACATGAAATAATGTATAAACCTATTAAACAGTAGATATCAGAGCCGGAGAGATAGCATGGAGATAAGGTTTTTGCCTTGCATGCAGAAGGACAGTGATTTGAATCCCAGCATCCCATATGATCCCTCAAGCCTGCCAGGAGCAATTTCTGAGCATAGAGCCAGGAGTAACCACTGAGCACCACCAGATGTAGCCCAAAAACTAATAATAATAATAATAATAATAATAATAATAATAATAATAATATAAAGTAGTAGATAAATAGATGTACTTGGTAGATGCTATTCAAAATGTTGTTTACTGCTGGCCCATACAATCAAAACTATTACAAAAGTACTGCTTATAATGGTAATGGTGGATGGAAGAAAAAAAATCCATAAAAGATATAATTCAGGGGCCAAAAGAGTAGCGGTAGGGCATCTGCCTTGCACGTGCTAGTCTAGGACAGACAGCATTTCAATCTCTCAGCATCCCAAATAGTCCCCCAAGCCAGGAGCGATTTCTGAGCACTTAGCCTGAGTGTCACCGGTGTGGCCCAAAATCAAACCAAAAGATAAAATACAGTTCAATCCCTTCTATTTGGTAATCATCTTAGATGACTTACAGCTTTAACCCACTTGAAATCTTATTTCTCCTACTCCCAGACTCCCTACAGCTAATAGTAAAGTAACCTCTATAGATTAGTCATAATAAGTCAACACTTGCTTAGAGTCCAAGTAGCTTAGAACTTCAATTGACAGAGAAAGCTCGCTGAGGACAGGTGGTACGTTTGAATCACTATCAATTTAGTCTTTTATCGACAATAGTGTGCTTGGTACTTAAAAGAGACTCGATGCGGGTCCGGAGCAGTGATACAAGCAGTATGATACTTGCCTTGCACATGCTGACCCAGAACGATCTTGGTTTGATCCTCAGGTGTCCCATATGGTCCCCCAAGCCAGGAGTAATCCCTGAGTGTCACTGGATGTGACCCAAAACCCAAGAGAGAGAGAGAGAGAGAGAGAGAGAGAGAGAGAGAGAGAGAGAAACTCAGTGCAATTTTTTTCAGATGTTAAAAGAAAATGATCACAGTGGACAATTTCATTATTTGGCAAGTTATTATGGGAAACCACTTCACACCCAATCTTACACTGGATAACTGCTCTCCACGTCAGAGTGGATTTGCTGATCTTACAAATCATCACCTACGCAACTGACTGCACATTTCTTCGCAGAACTAAATCAGTTTTGTGTCCAGCTACTCAGTGGTTTTGAGATCTCTACTTAACTCATACTCAGGAGGTACAGATATTAAATGGGTCAGGAACAGTGATCCAGGTGGCTCTTAGCTTGGCTACAATGACATTCGTAGAAACTGAATTCCTAACATCTTTAGCTAACTTGTATAGAGATAGAGAATTTTTAATAACTTACAATGGCACACAATAGCACTGTTCAAAATAACCTTCTGAGTATGATTGCTTATAAAATATGCAGTGAGTTCTAATGGACTTTTGGAGTATGGAACATGTGGTATCCTGGTTCATGCCATGTCTTAAGGTCTTACTTGACTTCAACTCAGGAATCTGACTCAGCCACATAACTGATTCCCTCTTTTAAGCATAAAATTGTTTTTTTAAAATAATCTCTCCTCATAGAACAGGTATATAGGTTTGCCTTGGTTTCCTCATAATTTCCCACTTCTATCCCCATATCAAGTCAAAATTCTACATTTTCATTTGCCTTTGCAAGAAAGTCAGTGATAATTTGATTGTAATTTAGGGGGGGGCAATTTGTCCTACTAAATTATGAAAGATTATGAAAAATGACTGAATTATAAAAAAGAAGTGGGAGGTGTGTCTCATTAAAGAAACACATGTTCTTTGCTAATTTCCACACAGATTTGCCCATGCTTAGCAATGAGGCATATTATTTTTGACTTGCTAAAGAAAGGAAGGGGATAAAGTTGCCCTTGAATGAATAGAACCCAAATGCCTTCCAGCTATAGGCTTTGAGCTCAGATTTGTTTCTCAGAAACAAGAAATGGGTTGAACAGAACTGTCCATGATCCTAAATTAAGAGCACTGACTACAACCTCCAGTACATAGAAAGTCCCTTAGTGAATATATGAAGCCACAGAGACAGATTAAAAGTCCCAAATCAAAACAAACCTACTGATTGACAGAGAGATTGAGATACTATAGCAAATACACGAACATGATTATAGACTTTTCTGAAATACTTACATCTATGGGAATGGTACAAGCCTTGAACATGACTAAAGTCATGCAACAAAACACTCAGAAAAAATGCAAGAGACTAGGGCCGGAGTGATAGCACAGTGGTACTATGTTTGCCTTGCACACAGCAGATCCAGGATAGACCTGGTGTCTTATATGGTCCCCTTAGCCAGGAGCGATTTCTGAGCACAGAGCCAGGAATAACCCTTGAGGGTCACCAGTGTGGTCCAAAAAAAAAAAAAAAAGAAAAGAAAAAAAAAGAAACTTTGCAAGATCTTATGCTATTTTAATTTTGAGTGTTGGACAGTTCATTGTATATCAGTCTGACTGACCTAGGGGATGACTAGAGAGCGAATACAAGTCTCTTTCGGAGGTGCTTTGGGGAAGAGGTTAACATGAGAGTCTGTCGACTAAGTAAAGGAGCATTGTCCTGCCTGGAGAAGCCACAATAGAAGCAAAGGTTTTGAAACTAGAATGTCTCTCTTCTTCCCTCTAATATAAATGCTCCTAATTTTTTAAGCTTCAGTTTGAGACACACCATTTCCACACTCTTCTCTTCTGGTTCAGGGCCTTTGGGTTTGGATTGAAGATGTGCCAGTGACTTTGCTGGCTTTCCACGGACAGAGGACAGGAACCAGAACTTTTGAGCTTCCATAATTGCTTGAGAAGGCCAATCTCCCATCATACATCTCTCTTACTCATCTACCTGTCATCTTTCTATTGATCATCCATCAATCATCTATTATCTATCTCTCAGTCATTTACCTATTTCAAGGTTTATCATCCAGAAATGTCAGTGTGTTCGATTTCTTTACAGCACTTTTCTCAACACATTCTTTTTTTTTTTTTTTTTTTTGGTTTTTGGGCCACACCCAGTGACGCTCAGGGGTTACTCCTGGCTATGCGCTCAGAAGTTGCTCCTGGCAGGCACGGGGTGCCATATGGGAACCAGGGGAGTGAACCAGTCCGTCCTAGGCAAGGCAGCAGGCACTTCTCAACACATTCTTACTTTGTTTTTCTTTAGGCCACAGCTGGTGGTGCTCCAGGCTTATGTCTGTCTGGCTCAGGGATCACTCCTGGCCCTGTACAGGGACTTTATATGATGTCAGGATCAGCAGAATATAAAGCATATGCCTTAAGGCCTGTACTATCACTTCAGCCCCTCAATACATTTTTAACAATAAAATAGGCACTGTATTTTATATACATTTGAATTGCCATTTTCACTTAATACATTATAACCTTTCCCTAAATCATCACATAATATTCAAAGCTATCATTTGGTGGGGGGGGGGTCACACCCGGCAGTGCTCAGGGGTTACTCCTGGTTCCATGCTCAGAAATTGCTCCTGGCAGGCACGGGGGACCATATGGGGTACCTTATGACCTTTTGCATGAAAGATAAGCGCCTTACCTCCATGCTATCTCCCGGGTCCCAAAGCTATCATTTTTAATAGCCACATTTTGGGTCATATATAATTATCATTTTTTTGGTTAGCCTAAGTAATGCTGTCCATTGGTTCTGTCCACTGGTCACATAAACTCTGGCAATTTTTCTAGGTTTTGAATTGCTTCATCTAAAGTTTTGCACATTTTTTTAGTTTTTGGGTCACACCCGGAAGCGCTCAGGGGTTACTACTGGCTCTGTACTCAGAAATCGCCCCTGGCAGGCACAGGGGACCATATGGGATGCCAAGATTTGAACCACTGTCATTCTGGATGTAAGGAAAATGCTCTACCTCCATGCTATCTCTCCAGCCCCAGTTTTGCACATTTTTAAGGGTTCTAAATAGATAGTACTCCACTGCAGTCTCAGAAAGCAAGAAATTATTTTGCTTACACTAAGTAAGAGTCTTATCACTCTGTAAAGTCTATGACTCAAAACAAGTATTAACAGTAAATATATTTGTCAACTTGTCAGAGTAATTTTTTACTTTCTTTTGTATGTCTTAATTGACAAGAGATATCAAACTTTAAAAAAGAAAGAAAGAGTACAAGAGGGAGGGTGTTTGCCTTTCACAAGGTCAACCTGAGTTCACCCCAGTAACCCATAAGGTCACCCCAAGTCCACCAGAATTGATTCCTGAATGCAGAGACAGGAGTAATCTCAAAGCACCAATAAATGTGATCTCAAAAGTCAAAATATAAAACATAGAATGTTTCAATTGTATTATTATACACATATCTATACTGTGACATTGCATTAATAACATTTTGCTTTCATAAATCTCAGTGAACAATAAAGAAGAATTTCCCTCTTTTTAGGATAAAACAGGGTTGGACATAGGCAAGAAAAACAATTTAATCCCTTGAATTATTTCTGTGGTCCCCATGCCACCCTTTTAAATTATGGTCTAGTTATCATCATTCCAAAAGATGAAGGCCACAGAGAGAAAGTAACTAGAATCAAAAGAGACTAAATATTAACATTTTAATGTTAATTAAAATTAAATAAAATTAATTTTAATTAATATATTTACATTGTTTGTTTGTTTGGGGGGCCACACCCAGTGATGTTCAGGGGTTACTCAAGGCCCTGGGCTCAGAAATTGTTCCTGGCAGGCTCTGGGGAACATATGGGATGCCAGGAATTGAACCCGGGTCCATCCTGGTAGGCTGCATGCAAGGCAAATACCTACCACTGTACCATTTCTCCAGCCCCAACTTGTGCGTTTTTAAGCAAGAAACCCAAGTGAGTAATTTTGACTTTATTTGATATGTGCTTGTGTGTTGACCTACTCCATAGTTTAACTCATATATTAAGTGTGTGTGCATGCATGCAACTCTCTATATACATGGTGAAAATGTCAAATTCTAACCACTAGACCACCAGGAGCAGGATATATATGATATATATCTTACAAACATACATGTTCTACCATAGTTGTATATGTGTTCATGTATGTAGATCCTCCTGTGTGACTGAGGACAAAAACATACGTAAGGTGCTTTTCTGGTCTTTCAGCAACAAAACATGATTAGGAAAAAAAATGCCAGTCACTCTCATCTTGTCTAGTTCCTTCTTTTAATTTTTGTCCTTCCAAACACTCAGACTATATTTTTAAAATGAGTCTCATATATGGTGGTTTTACATGGATTTGCACAAACAACCTTGGCTTGTCAGCAAGTTGTATTTACACATCCATCAGTAAGTATAGCACTGTCTGAGCACCCAGAATACATAGCAGAGAACAGACACTAGCTTATGATCTAGCAGAGACAGGGCGTCAACATGCAATTATCTAAGTGTGCACATAAATACAGTTCTTTAATTAAAGAGTAAAAATAGGAGAGGGGTCTTCCTGATGGGTTAGTGGTATTTACTTTTGTCCTTCTCCCATGCTGTCCTGGCATTTTCTCTCCATACCTGGGGACTTGAATTATATAACACAGCATCTGTCATTTAACTTACACATTGATAGTTATTAATATCAACACTCAAAACTGGCCAAAGACAGCTCTTCACCAAATAAGCCAAGTCTTTCCCTCTAGCAATATGAAAATAAGAGTGAATGAAAAACAGAAGATGAGCTAGTACTCTGAGCGGCACTCAGCTTGCAGGAGGAGGAAGACATTCAGGCTGAGTCTGGGTGAAAAACCCAGACTCAGCCCGAGCTTCGTTCTCAATCAAAGGATTGTGGCATCTGAGCACTTCTTAGACTATTCGATGGAACCAGTTTACACCATGCTCATTCCTACCTCCCTGTGACTTGGGGGGAGATGGGGAGAACATACTTCCAGAAAACACTGATTTGTGCTAAACAACATTTTTTTTAGTGTTTGGTCACACCCAATCATGTTCAGGATGATAACTCCCGGCTCTGTATTCAGGGATTACACTTGGGCATCAGATCAGTGCTCAGGGAGCCATAGGGGATGTCGTGGACCAATTGTGTCTTCTATGTGTAAAGTAAGTGCCCTAATAGCTGTGCTATCACTCCAGCCCCACTAAACAACATTTTTAAGTACTTTACTTGTATGAATTCACTGAATTCCCATAACCACCCAAATTAGAAGCACTCTCCTTCTACTGATGTGGACATGGAAGAACTAAGAAATTAAATCACTCCCCCAGCCAATGGGATTCCTGTCTCCTAATACCAGATTTTGGGTTACTTTGCTGTTGGTGGTGATGTTGGTGTAAATTCTAACCTGAATGGTGTACCATCTCTTTATTTGAAGGGTGACCATGTGCATTTGAGGGGTAGGAGAGATATAGAGGGAATGAGGAAAGAAAGAAAAGCTATTTAGTCACATGACAAAGAAGGTGAAGACATGCACAGAAGAAAAGGAAATCCAGTTCCTGGTGGGAAGGTCACAGGAGAGGCAAAACAGACAATAGAGCAGGCAAGCAATGAAAACCAAACGTTGCCCTCCTCAGCACACTGGGTGGCATAATCTCAGGACCTGGGTTAGAGAGGGTGGATGGGATGTCTTGGACTTCAAGCAACAGCCCCAAACCCCACCTCTTGTCACAGCAATTAAGACTTCGATAGTAGAGAAAGGATTGCTCACAATTCTAACTTCAAGATCCACTCAAATAAAAATATCAAGACACCACAAGAATCAATTCTGGGTCCCCACAGAAAGGTTTTAAAGAATGCCATTTGCCTGCGTCTATTAGAAACTCTTTCTCCACTTAGGCTGTGAAGGGAATGTGATGTGGGAGATGGAAATACGAAGGAATTTTATGAAAATTTGTGTTTCTCAGATGAGTCAAGTGATCATTAATGTTGAACAGGTCATTCAAATAGCATGCCCAGGAGCTTTTGTTTCATGACCTTTGACTTTAACTCTGATTCAACTCTTTAGTGATCCAAGTGGGCACTAGATAACTGTGATGATGAACTTGATGGTGAGCACTGGAAAGCCGCAGAAAAGTGTCTCCCTGAAGAACATGGTCTCAGGACTGATGAAAGTAAAATTATCTTTCTAGAGCTAAACAACATGGCTGAAATATACAGATTAGGGTAGTGATGTGCAGAATTTTTATGTTGAACCTATAATCTGATAGATAGAAGCTGCTTTAACATAGTCAAAGGAATAATAGTCAAGTGGACATAGGGTCTATATAATGGAAAAGGAATAAAAAGCAAAAAAAGAGAACCCTCCACTCTTATTTGGAGAGTGAGCTAAGGACTGTGAAAAAAAAAAATAATTTAATGCTGTTTATGAGGGGACCCAGATCAAACTCAGAGTCTATAAATGATAAGAGGAAAAATCAAGTTGGTTAAGGGCATTCAGAATCCCAGACCTTGGACAATTCTGACTCTGTGATGGTCCTGAATGGCTTTGCCCTTTCCATATCCTCATTTCAACCCCATAGATGATGGAACTATACCCACCCAACTTGTAGACTACTATGGAGAAGAGTTGGGATCTTGCTATGGACCTTTTTGTCCTTATCTTCCAAAAAGGAGGAGTCCATGGAAGCCGGGACTCCCTCTGGCATTAGGCCTCAGTGAGCAGAAGGTCAAGTCATGGAACTGAAAGCAATCCCCAAGGCTTGCGCTTTGCTTTCCTAGTCAGCCATTCCAGCACTGCTCCGCTCTAGCTTCTGAGTGAAGAAGTCAGTGTGGATAGTTATCAAGATTGATACTATGGTATCAGGCTGACTTGGAGGTCTGGAACTCATAGAAGTCATCAAGGACATAGGTTACTGTCCTGCCTGCAGGACAGGTTATTTTCGTGGGTATAGAGGGGTCCCAACCTGAAAAGAGAATGGGGAGAAAGAAGGGAGCCAAGCAAAATGAGGCTTGTCAAGGCTCTGATTTATTGATTGGTACAGGCTCTTTTTAAGCACAATTTTTACAGGGGGTGGAGAGAAAGCAGGATAAGACAGCCCTCATTACAGAGGTCATTATACAGGTAATCTTTACATGCCATCTTTACATAGGGGCACAGGAACACCTCAGGGTTAGTGATGTTTCAAGGGCGTTACAAGCTTCCTGGAATGTATGCCTGATAGGAAACTGTGATATTTCTTAGGGCTCTGGGGCTAGCCAATGCCTTGGGTTATGTACTCTTGCCACACAAGACTGGTATGTCCTGCTGAATTCCATATTGGTCTCTGACAGGTTACTACTGTGAACCCTCAAAGTTTCTCTCAGTCTGTTCCCTTTACTGAGAATTGGACCCAGGTGAAGGTGATGCTAAGTAAACTCCAAGAAATGGCTCATTTATTCAAACTTGATGGCATGAGTTCTTTGTAACCACATGCCATCCACTTTTTCTAAGTTCACGCTTAACCAGTAAACATTTTGTTGGTCATCATATTCCCACAGGATGGTCATTCTCATTTTAGGTGCCAGGTGTCATGGTTATTCTTGCTCAATTAAACCACAGGCCACTCCACACTGTCCAGGGGTCATAATTCCAGGTTCTGAGAGAACAATCCTCAGTTGGATGGCAAAGGTAGTCATCAAGGATTATGCCAGAATCTTCCTGTTCAGGCACCCTATGCACAGACACCCACTTCCTGTTCACAACTCAGAACCATAGCTAGCTATTGTCCCCCCTTTTATTTTTTATTTTTGGGTCACACCGGTAGCACTCAGGGGCTACTCCTGGCTCTACACTCAGAAATCTCCCCCGGCAGGCTCAAGGAACCATATGGGATGCTGGGATTCGAACCACCGCCCCTCTGCATGCAAGGCAAACACTTTACCTCCATGCTATCTCTCCAGTCCCTGTTGTCCCCTTTTCTATAAGATCCTGAGCACTCATACAGCATTTAAGAGACTCCTAATAGGCAAACATAGGAGTTGCTGCTGTTGCTTTTATTTGTTTTTTTTTATGATAATCAGACATGTCAAATTACTCTCAAAAGGAGTAATAAATAATCACAGTCCATAGTAAAAAAGGAGGAATTCTTGATTTAAAAAAAAGGTTCTTTCAAAGCACTTCTAAATGTGTGAGGTGGTAGTTCGTATACTCTATAGCTAAGGCAGATTTGTCACCCTCGTTTAACTCCTGCAATCACTAATCATTGCTCCAAATAGCTGTGTGCAATCCAACTTTTTTTCTGTTCGCTTTTGTCTGTTTGGAAGGCCAAACCTGACAGTGATCAGGGCTTATTCCTGACTACAGTCAGGAATCACTCCTGGAGAGGGCTCATGGAATCATATGAAGTGCTCAAGATCAAACCAAATCAACCATGTACAAGGCAAGTACACTACCTTTGTACTTTTGTCTCTATCCCCTCAACCCAACTTTATAGGTGAGCATTCAAATTCCAGAACAGATGAATCATGATTTGCATTCATACAGTATTCTGATTCAAAGCCCAAGTCTTGGATTTTAATCCTTGTAGATGAGCAACCCGCTCATATTCCCTAAGCATACAAGATCAAGGGAAACCTTCAGCTACTGGCTTATCCATCAGTCAGTCAAAGCTTTAAGAGGAGTCTTCACCCCACAGGAAGGTTAGGGGAAAACCTGCAGAAAGAAGTTCAAAACAAAGACACTTGCTACCCTGGACAAACATGCATCTACATCCATAGGACTGAAACCAAAGCCTTCTAAAGCATTTTTATTCCACATTCTAGTCTGTGTTCTCTCTCTCTCTCTCTCTCTCTCTCTCTCTCTCTCTCTCTCTCTCTCTCTCTCTCTCTCTCTCTCTTCTTTGAACCACATCTGGTAATTCTCAGGAGTTACTCGTGGTTCTGTGTTCAAGCATCCAAGCAACACTCCTGGTGGGCTGGAAGGACCATATGGGATCCATATGGGATGCTGGGGATGGAACCTAAATATGCATGCAAAACAAATACCCTCTGAGGTATTGCTCCAAACCCCACTCAATTTTAAGAATACTAATAGACCCAAAAACCAAAAAAAAAAAAAAAAAAGAA
>PVKC010017268.1:0-20275 GCA_004027635.1 Crocidura indochinensis | reverse complement strand
CCCCCCCCCCGGGTTGCTAGTATAAGTGGTCCCTTCTGTGTCTAGCATGTTGTAGATTGGATGTCAATTCTGTTGTCGTTGGCTTTGGATTTGGTGTTTAAGTCTGATCATTTTTTTATTTCTACTTAATGTTCATAAAACTGTCTGGTCTTGGTACCTTCCATTATTTCCCCCACAATTTGTGAGGTAAAGATGATTCAAATTATGTGGTTCTGTTTGAAGGAAAAAATAAAATAAAATGGGACAAAAATCAAACAAAAATGGGAGGAGTCCTTCTAGAGCTGGTTTTTTTTTATAACTAAAACCCAACTACAAGCATATTTGTAATCATGGTGCTTAAGTAAAGATATTTAAAAGGAAAAAAATACACTCTTTAATAATTAGCTCTGTGCTTACCAATTATTTATATATGTATGAAACAATACATAAAAGTGATCAAGAAGCCTGATTGCAATCCAAGTTAAAATTTCTGGTGGAGGGCAGGGAAAAAAATTTCTGTCAGTTCTTAGCAACTATAGACATCACTGGAACCGAGAGTCATTTTTTTCCTTAAGATAAAAAGAAAAAAACAGTACTTACACCAGGTTAATAATACTTATATGAGGTTGTGTAAGAATCAAATTGTCAATATATAAAACCAATTATCCCGGTCCCTGCATAGAATAATCTAAACTATTATTAATATCTGTGCACAAATAAGGATTATTTTTCATTCTTTCTCTGTGACATGTTTTTATAAACCTCCATGTTCCAACAGGTGAAAGAGAAAAAAGGTTCACTACTGCACAGTTGAATAATATTTTGTGGTAATAATATTCTAGTGCATCCTTTCTTGGTGAGCTCACCCCTTAATAATGTGACTCCTGATTGATTACAGATTTTTACTACTACAATTATTGCAGTAAACCCTTAGCCCCCTCCACACTCCAAGTCACAAGTTCTAGCATTTCTTTTGGGCTTAAGAATTGCCCCTTGCCTCAGTTTCCTCTTCTGCCAGGGGTTTTTGCCACCACTTTCCTTCACTTTTCATTTCCTTCCTTTGGCCTAGTCATGACAGATGCCATTTTGAGCTCCAAGGACGGCTAGCTAGCAGCTGAAAGGCTCAAGCCAGAAGCTTGCAGCTGTAATGATTCCTGGGATGGAAAATAAGGCAAAACCCAGTGGAAATATGGCAGGAAGCCATTCTGACATGATGAGACAACAGAAAATACCCAGGCAGTCTATTTGTATATACACTTCAGATTTCCATCTGTCTTTACTGACTCTACAAGGGACATCAACCACAAAATTAGTCTCTGTTAGGGGTTAGCCAATAATAATGAGGCTTTGGGGATCTTCTTGGCTTAGTTATGTCATTAATGGCTTTTTTGCTCACTTACGTGACCCCCTGACTCAGATCACCTGAGTTATGACTGAACTGTATTATTGAGGTTTCCTGAAATCCCAGATCCAGTCAGCATTGGAACCAGTGATTTGGGTTTTAAGGCTACTTAAAATTTCCCCTTAAAATTCCCATGAGCTTAGCCAATTCCCACTGGATTTGGAAACTAACAGTTACTGATTTGTTTGTGCCTGGAGCTATTCAAAAACTCTTTGACACTCAATCTTCCTTGACACCCAGGGACTGCTGTCCACACGATGCCAAGACAACCATAGAGACGTGAAGAGGTGAAGTCAACTGCCTGGGAAACACTTACAGTCAGGGATAGAACTGGAGAATCAAAGTCCAAGTTTATGTGAATAATGATGACACACACAAACACATGCATACACACACACACACAAACCGCCAAGCCCAATTTTAAAAATAATATTTCTAAAATATAGTTATATTTTAAAATATAGTTATAAAGGAGTCACTTTTTCAAGTTAGTATCAGCTATCTAACTGGAAGTCAAATTATGTTTTATAACTGTTCCAAAGAAGTTGGGTCTAATATTATAATGACTTGGAGGTGATGATGGTTGTGATTTTTTCCGTTCACTAAGCACTCTGTGCCAAGCACAAAGATGGGTACATTATATTATTATACTAATCTTTTTCACTCATACAAAATGCCAGTTATTAAATGTGTTTACCCCAATATATAGTATCAAGACAGAAATAATAAATATTCCATTTCTAAGGATAAGGAAGTTCATACTATCTTCTTACTAGAACTTCAAATTTGTTGGCCTGCAAAAGTTTCTCATTCTCCAGTTTATAAATACAATTTTGTATGGCTTTATATACATTAAAGTTTGTATTGTATCTGTTTGGGAAGGTGGTGCATTTTAGCTCATTTTAGCTGACTAGTCTCCAGTTTAAGAGAAATTACATTAAGACTAGATGTGTAAATTTCTCCCGACCATTCTTAAACTCTGCTGGCTGAGTTGAAAACAAAATTCAAGTAAAGAATATAGTTCTGTGTGTAAGATTCTACTTGTTATTCTTTCCTGAAATATAGTTGCAACATTACTAATTGCCTCTAGCAGGTAGTTTTAGCAAACACGGTAAAAATTACCTTTTATTGTTCCAAATTACCATTGTCAGGTCAAATGTTTATTTCCAGTATCATGTCATGTGTTTTGCTTTGAAAGACACATTCACACACGTACACACGCATGCACACACATGCATACAATGCTGCCTTGGTGTCCAAATGCACACAGCTAGTACATACCAGGACTAACATTTGGCCTCAGCCCCATGAACCTAGAGCCTATTCTTGGAAGCTCTATTTTATGGAATTTTGAACACGTCGTTTCATCTCCCATAGGGTCTTTTAAAAGAAAATACTCCACAAGTCCCCACTGCATAGATGGCCACTCTTAGATTTGCATATTTTGTTCTGTAAGACTCGGATGTATTAGACACTTTCCGTTCATCATTACCTGTCACGATTTATCTTCATTGTTCATTGTCAGTGAGCACATGGAGTCTTAAAAACCCAACTACTCTCTGCTTTACATTACATTTTTTATTAGACAGCCTCTTATTAATCATTGAGCTCTATTGCTAGCATCAGGTCACTTTTATGGAGTGGAAGATAATATCGGCTGCTGGACCCAACTTTTTATGGTAATTACCTCAACTTGTCTGTAATTCATCATCACAATTCTCACACAGTTCAGTATCACATAAGTCATAACTGAGATGATATTGTGTCCTCCAAGACATGAAGAGCAGATCATTTCTCCACAAGGCCTACACTTCTCAAAACTGAAAATGCCTCTCCTCCCAGGAATTGCTTCTCCAAACTGGAGCACAACTGCCCCCACTTGATTCCCCAATTCAACTCCTTGCTATCAAAGGTCATTGTTACAGTGATGTATGTCTGCTGTGTGCCAGCCAAGTTGGCAGCTGCAGCACATACCAAGAGCATGGCGTTTCTGCTCAACTTGACAGCAGGCTTTTATACAAGTGGATTGTAAGTCCTGAGAAAAGCAACATCCAGCTCTCCTTTCTTGACTGTGAGAAGGTCCACTACAGATTTCAGTGAGCATCACTATTGCCTGAAGAATCTGGGCCTTCACTGTTGCTCCTATGTCTTCACTTTCATAAGATGTTTCTTTCTCTAGAACCTGTGGACATGTCCTTGGCTTCAGGTGTGGGAGGGAGGGGACACTGACCAGATTTTTCTGGAAACTCATTGCATGCTGTTCCCCTGCTAGACAGCCATGAGGTTCATTTACATTAGCCAAGTCCTAAAGTACAGTCACCAAATTTGTTTCATCTCATGTTGCTCGGCCTTATTTGAATACAAAACTCTTAATGAGGATGGAAGTTCCACTTCATGTTTTCCCAAGGGAAGTAGACCCTGGATTCTACAGCATGAAAATGAAAAGAGCCTACAAATGACAAGAGAATAATAATTGATGTCATGATTCCAAACTCCATTCTTCACTATCTCAGAATTTTCTGACCTCAGAGTTTTCATAGTGCTCCCAAAGAAAAAAACTGCTCCCAAAATCTCCTACCAGGCCTAAGCTGTTCTTCATATACACCCCAACTTCATCAACTTCATCACTGCAAGAGTAGAGAGAAGGGAAGGGAGCACATTTTTAGGAGAAATCACCACCTCTGTGCTGTGAGGTCTCTGTCCACCAAATATCTTTCAATGCTGTGCACAGCCCCATTGCAGGGTGCCTTTAAATCTTTACTGGATTTCAAAACCCTGATTGGTATATGATGGTGGCAAACATTCTTTACTTCTCTTGCCCTATTTACAGAGGCCTGAACCTCAGTCCTAAAGCCTGAAGACATATTTGTTTAACAAAACTATTCCAGTGCAAATAAAATAAAATCTGTGTGTGCCAGGCTGACCCATCCTGGAAGGGATTAAAGCTAGAATTTGGAGATTTTCTGTTCCCTCTGAGTTCAGGATGGTGACAAACATTCAAGCTCACCAAGTGCCCACTGACCACTAGCAGAGACCCTGAATCTTTTACCCCTTAATCAGGACCTTCTTAAAAGACAGAATGCAAAGGATTCTTGAAATATTTTCACATTACTTTAATGTCTAGAAGTGATATACGTGATTCATTTCTCATTTCAAAACATCAGAACATTGTAAATAAGCTTAGAAACACTTTGGTTTTTTGTTTTGATTTTGCACTTTGACCAAGAGCTCTCATTGCAGTCCCTTCTGCCTCCTACCAGAAGTAATGATAGTGTTTGTTTGTTGTTGAGGTTATTTGGGATTTTTTGTTTGTTTGTTTGTATTGGGGCCACACACAGTGGCACACAGGGGCTACATCTGACTCTGTGCTCAGAAATCTCTCCTGGCAGGCTGAGGGGACCATATGGGATGCTGGGAATTGCACCAGGTCCATACAGGATCAGCCGCATGCAAGGCAAATACACTCCTGCTATGCTATCTCTCTGGCTCCCCTGATATGTTTTATTCCCTACTCAACATACCACATGTGTGCATATCACTACATACTCATAAATCTTGTACTAGATAACTTGCTTTTGCGTGTTAATAACAGATTATCATTGTTCTATATAACATGTTGTTCTCAATGCAAAATGTGTGTATGAAATCTATTCGGTTGATATATATCTAGTTATTCCTTTTAGATGCTAGGTGGTATTACCTGTTAAGGTTTTATCATAGTTTTTACACCTATTTCCATCTGTTAGACCTAATTTTGCATTTCCCACCAAGGCGTAAAGCACTGGACTTAACTGTTTATGGTTTCTTAGCACAAGTCAGGGATGACAAAGAGACCCAGAGATGTTCCTATTAGGTAGTAGGATATATGTTCATTTTCAAATGATGGTGCTCAGTCACTAGCAAAGAACTATGCAACAATTCCAGTGACATGATTCTCTACACTGACTTAAGGAATCAAAACTGAGAGGATGGTGACTTTGTACTATCTTCTGTTGAAAAGATTCCATGCTGTATTTTTACCAACAACTCCCTAAACTCATTCATTGTCAATTCTGAAGCCATGAATCATTTTCACTTTGGTCAAAAGAAAACCTCTCCCAAAATACAGCCTTTTCTTGCATAGTATAGTTTTTTAATCTACTCTATACTCTAAAAACTCCTTTATTCTCATAAGCACCCCCCAAAACCATGATACCAAATTAAAATAAGAAATAGAATTATGGTGTAGATGTCTGCCACAAAATTAGAGTAGGAACATTTGCAATTATGCCCTGAAGTATAATTTCCTTGGGAGTGGAAAATTCAGATTTGGTAATAGGAGTCAAAGAGTTAGGAACACTGAGTATTGTTTGTGGAATATGTGTTGGCACACACAGAGGGATGGTAAATGGTAAAACTTGAAAACACAAAAAGACCTAAAATATAATAGCTTGTTAGCACCTGAAATTCCTGCTATAAACATCACTGTCTAACAAAGATATGCTCAATATATTTTCAGAATTATTCTTTAATTTGTTCAATATTTTAAAGGGAAAATATAACATTATAGAAGTATATACTAAAATTCTCTGTCCACTTTTTTATAATATTTTAATTTATTTAAAGAAAATGTATCACATAGTTGACATAACTGATCTCAATACATTTGTTTCAAGTTGATAGAAAGCAAAATTATTAAGAAATAGAAAGAAAATAGAGAATTAAAAAAACTAAAAAAGAAGGAGAGAGAGTTCATTAGTAGTTCTATTTGTGGAAATTGTTGTATCACCAAGAGTCATTAATACAGTAGCTGAAGATTTAGTATGCTCCCCTTTTTTTTTCTTTAGAGCTGGAAGATACGCTAAAAAAAGTGTGTGTGTGTGTGTGTGTGTGTGTGTGTGTGTGTGTGCGTGGCAGTTGTCACTTGCATACGCACAGCAAAATATGGAAGATCTTGGAAAGAAAGACCTTTGGCCTAAAATGCACATGACCCAGTGGGTCTTGGGCATCCCATTTCTTTTCCTAGAGGCAACCTATAATTATGAGCATTATGGTATCATGATAGACTAACAATAGTTGTCATGTGTATTTTGGGAATAAAGTACTGATGAGAAAGAAGGAAAAGCTCTTTCATAAGGCCTGTGAAGGCCCCGGGCCTGGGGTCTTGCCGCCAGGTTTCCTAACCTGGCAGAGGCCATGCAGTTTTCAGATGACAATGGATTCAAAGGGTAGTGTGACACTGGGAACCTACTTCCTTTCATCTAGAATTCCATACTTAACAAACTGTTGTTAAGTTCAGGGAAATGGCTCAAAACTCACAGGTAAGGCCCCGGCTCTGGCAATGTCCAACATAACTATTAAAGAATCCTAAACTGACTATACCTCCAGAAAATGTGCTATGTACACCAGATCATGATGGATAAATGGATGCATAAAAATATTTGCGTTAAATGCCCCTCATATAATATCTGGTTGATAGTGTCCTTACCTTACTCTTTTTAGTTAATATGTTATGGACAATGTTCTAAATCAGCAATTTTTAATCTCCTATATGGTTGCTTGATATTTCAGAAGTCCCTACTTTTTGGACTGTGTTATAATTAATTTATAAACCCAGTTTACAATTCGTGGGCATCTGAAAATATTCATTTTATAAAATTAAATTATAAGTTGACATCCTCAAATATATCATTGCCTATAGAAATAAATATATCCACACAATTTATTTCAAACTATGGAATTGTCAAAGATAAGATTTCATGCATTTTAAACTTTAATTATTTAAACTTTAATTATTACCAGATTTCCATTGAAAAAGTATTCACCAATGGTATGAAAGAATAACAATAATTCCCAAATCCTCACCATAGTAAATTTTATCAAGAATGAATATTGTGGGACTGGAGTAATAACACAGTGAATAGAGCATTTGCCTTGCATACTAGGGATCAATCCCTACTCTTCCCAATGGCCCCCAAGCATGCCAGGAGTAATTTCTGCGTGCAGAACCAGAAGTAATGCTTGAGCACCTCTGGTTGTGGCCCAAAATAACAAAAAATAAGAACAGAAATATCTTTTTTATTAAAAAATATATATTTGAGTAACTTTTTGCCAATCTATTAAAATGCTTTGCTTTTCCTTGTGTTTATTATGACAAAGTTAATATCTAATTGGACACTTTTTCCCTTGAATACTATTTTCATAATCTGATTATTTTTTTTCTGTTTTCTGTAGGGAACTATACACGCTCTTTTTTTTTGTTTTTTTGTTTTGTTTTGTTTTGTTTTGTTTTGGGGCCACACCCAGTGAAGCTCAGGGATTACTCCTGGCTATGCACTCAGAAGTTGTTCCTGGCTTGGGGGATCATATGGGAAACCAGGGGATTGAACCGCGGTCCATCCTAGGCTAGAGCAGACAAGGCAGGCACCTTACCTCCAGCGCCACCGCCCGGCCCCTATACAAGCTATCTTAATGGAGAGAGCTTTTATCACATGTACAGCAAATACCTTTTCTAATTTATCATTTATCCATTACTTTATGGTGTTCCTTAATTTACATAACTACTTAATTTATGTTTATAAATGTTTACCTTTATAACTGCTGGAATGCATTAATTTAAATACTTTATTACTTTTTCTGAAAATGATTTCTGAAGCAAATATATTCTCACTAAATACTTTTTAGATACTGATATTTTAGTTAGCATCTCTGTGTTAATGTCTCCAACTATATTAAGAGCAGCTTTAAAGAGAAAGGAATGAAATCATTTTTTGTTGTTGTTTTAAATTTTGTACTATAGTCAACAATGTCCAGAGGTTACTCTTGGCTCTGCACTCAGTAATTTTTCCTGAGCGTTTTCAGGGGACCAAACCCAGCTCTGTTGCATGCAAAGCAAGTTCTACCCACTATACTATTTTTCAGACCCTGAAATAATTTTTTTTACATTTTCCAACCAAATGACTAGTATTATAAAAGCAAAAAAATTAACCTAAGGTATATTCAAGTATGAGTAATGCTAAAAAAAAAAGATTATAAGAATCTAAGTGGTAGGATTGGTGTTGTAATATTATATGTTAAGATTCAATTATCAATAACTTTGTAAATAGTAATTAATTATGTCTTAATTTTTAAAAAAAAATCTAGGTAGAAATAGACCCAAATTTGGTATAAGCTATTTTGTTTTGTTTTGTTTTGTTTTTCTTTTTTTGCGGGGGTCACACCCAGCATTGCTCAGGGGTTACTCCTGGCTCTATGCTCAGAAATTGCTCCTAGAAGGTTCAGGGAACCATATGGGATGCCAGGATTAGAACCATCGACCTTCTGCGTGCAAGGCAAATGCCTTACTTCCATGCTATCTCTCCAGTTCCTAAATTTGGTATAAGCTCACCTGACATGTGAAACAAGTGCAAAATGACACATAATAAAGTCCCAAGGCAAATCCAGTCTTCTGCTCCTGCTTCTGTAGAGAGAGAATAACTAAGTTTTTCTTATTATCCTAATATGGGCACTAGGTCTTTCTTATCCAGCTCAAAGTTCTTAGCACCTTAAAGTGTATGGAATTAGTAAGTCACATGAAAATATATGTTAAGTAAATAAGTTAAATATTTATAGGAAATTTGATTCTTCCATCAGACTATTTACATTACTTGATGTAATAACATTTTACTGAGAACCTTTTTTATTTTCTAGAGGATACGTTGTTGTTCCCTATTCTGTAAGTATCTGTGAACTTTAAAAAAGTAATTTTAAATACTAATAGGCATAAAAATAAGTAATGAATGAATGAAACATAAAGTGAGACCTTTAAAATTGGCTTTAAAAATGGAAAAAATATAGGTGTAAGTGATGGCACAAGATTTAAGCACATATCTTGAATTGTGGATATCCGTGTCTGATTTCTGACACAGCATAGACCTCTAAAAATCTGTGTACAGTCTTAAATACACACAAGCATTAGTGAGATGGTCGAGGTAATCCCTAGCACCACAAGGCCCAAGCTGTATTATATCCTCAAGCCATCTCATTGAATCATAGGCCAGTATTTTATTAGGATATTGTGGAAAGGGCCCCTAGGCCTCCAGCACATTGCTTGGAAGATGCTCCACTAAAAAATAAGTTTTAATAAAAATAATAAAAAAATTTTAATAACATAGATAGGGTTAAAAAGAGCAAATTAAAGTGGTTTAAACAATGAGTATTACTCTATGCCCTTCAGTAAGTATTCATTAAAATTCAATACCATGTTTTTGCAACTACCTACATCATTCCTTTTGACTTGTCTCTTATTCTGTAACTTTTATCACAAATTTCAATACAATTCTTTAGAGTTCTCTTTTCGGATATGAGCTGAGAAAAGTAAAGTCAGTAAGTATAGAGTATAGTTGATCTCTCTCAATCATGTCTGGAGTCAGAAGATAGCTTAGATACTGACCTGAAAATAGTAACAAGACCAGCCATTAGACCATGTATAAACAGGACCAAAATTGTGCTTTCAGACTCTCATGAGTTTATTGTACTTATATGTGCAGGATACCAGAGAATATTCTACTAGCCTTTCCTCATATCTTTCATGGTAAGGCAATGGCACACACCTTCCATGAATGCAATGAATGTTAATATGAAAATCAGTCAACAAACAGCAAGTGTCTACTAAATAACCATTGGAAATTCAAGATGCTCCTCTTATTTTGGGTTAATTTGGCCAGGTCCCCATCCCTCTAGTAAATTGAATGCCAAACAAATGATTCCTGAATTGAAATTACCAAACTTAATATTGGCTTCCACATCACAGAGCTTGCTATCCTGAAAGGACTAAATGTGAGCTAATTGGATGGTCATTTGCTTAGTAAGTCTAGTTACAGGCTAGTTCTTTTGACAGCAAACATACTCTTATTGGAGTCAATGTGTTTAGCCCAAGTATCCTTTTTTTTTCCTTTTGGTTTTTGGACCACACCTAGTGGCACTCAGGGCTTACTCCTGGCAATTTGATCAGAAATCGCTCCTGGCAGGCTCAAGGGAATACGGGATGCCTGGATTCTAATCCAAGTTCATCCCGGGTTAGCCTTACTTTGGTGTTATCTCTTCAGTCCCTAGCTGAAATATCCTTGACTATTTCTAATTTTCTCTTCCAGTTATCATTCCTGCTCTATTTCTGCAACATAACTATTTTTAAATAAGTTTATACTAGTAACAATTGTAAATAGCCCAACCAATTGACTAACCACAAATTATCATCATCTTATCTATCATTATTATCATTATCCTTATTAAGTGAATGTCAAAAGTCAACTTGGTTTCAAAAGAATGAATTTAAGCAAACTTAAAATTCTTGTGAGTACATTCTGGGTTTTTGTTGTTGTTGTTAAATTAAAACTAAATCTTTTTCTGTATTCTCTTATCTATTTACCTATCTTCATATTTTAGTTCAAGAAAAAGAGCTTTCAGGAGCTTCTTTTTTGGAATCACTTAAATGGCAAGTTAAAAATCAAATGGCTTTGACATAATTGATTTTGATGAGTTAACTGCCAATGACTATACCATATGGATAAAATTCTTTCTGATGCACATGTGGGTGTATTTAAGGGTAGAGCACTTGGGGCAAAACACATTTCAAGCTTTTCAGAAAACAACGAATTTGCAAAACTCATTTGATGTAACTTCTTATGGTTTGTTTTGCACTAATTTAAAATCTAGCTTATTTCAAATCTTTGTAAGGAAAGAGCTCCTCTCTTGGTACCATTCCTCTTTGTTTCTATATAAAAATTTTCTTTCCTATTCCCAGAGCAAAATCGTGTTCAACATCAGAAACCTGGAATGTATCCACATACTCAAGTCAATGAATAAAACAGAAAGCTGGAAGGAAGTGTCAATGGAACTTAGTTCCAGTGAGATGACCAATACCAGGTCCAGCTACAGCAGCCCTCCATTTCTGTAAAACATTTGTCACCCCACTCTTTTGTTCTTCATAGGGATTTGAAAGTCAACTCTTTTTCATGAATTATCTAGAAAATATTCCTGGAGAAAGGGAAAAAAGTTTCCTCAAGCTTTCCCCACATACATCAGTGAACTTAATTTAAATACATAAATATATCCCTATCCATTCATCTTTTTTAAGAAAACTAGTTCTCTTTACTAAGAAATATTAATTGCTGAAATTTATAAACATAATATTAACTATATATTTAGTGACTATTTTATTTCTTATTATTTGTTACCCTTATTAACTTCATTTAATACAAAATATAAGCAATTAATAAAAATTATTTTAAGTAATTTTTATTGTGACCAATGTGAATTTGTCTTTCACAGTTACATTTAAGGTACATAGTGACAGTGAATTAGGGCCATTCCCATCACCAGTGTTGTCCTCACTTCACCCCTTTTTCCAGCATGCATCACATACCACCCCTCTTGCCCCCTATACTGCTAGTGTAACAGGTCCCCTTTGTGTATAGCTTGTTGTAGATTGGATTATCTTGATTCTGTTGTCATTGACTTTGGATTTGATGTTTAGGTCTGGTCATTTTTTATTACCACTCAATGTTCATGAGATTGATTGCTCCTGATACCATTCACATTTCCCCCTACCCAATTTTTGAGGCAGGAGAAGATGATTCAAGTTCTGTGGTTCTGTTGGGGGAGGAAAGAAGGAAAGAAAAGCTGGGAGAAGCCTATCTAGAAGTCTGTCTGAATTGCTCACCTATGGATTTATTAATTTCTATGGTTAGTGATACTTCGAATTCCATTGCTAAGACACTAAGTGCTGATTTTAGGTCTTCATCTATTAAGTTCATGTGTTTTGAAGGACTTGGAAATCTTGAATTTCTCTCCATCTGTCCAGCTGTTGATGTCTTCCTTAGTCTTCCCATTTTCTTTGCATAGGGTGGGTTGGGTGTTGGACTTTCAGGGTTTTTTGTTTTTGTTTTGTTTTATAGTGGTTTCTGGCAGCTGGATACCTCCTCTACCTTGCAATGCCTGAGCAGGGTTATGGCGGCTACTGCACTGGGGTTGAGCCCTGATCTCAGATCTCCCTCCCTTCTATGTCACCTGTAGAGTGGGCCCAAGACCTCCTCTGCCCTGCTGTTGTTGAACAGGGTTATGGTGACTATTGCTCAGGAGTTGAGCCCTGCTCTCAGGTCTCCCTCCCTTCTTTTTTATTTTATATATTTATATATTTATTTATATATTATATATATATTTATATTTTTATTATATATATGAATATATATATCTTTATTTAAATATCTTGATTACAAACATGATTGTAGTTGGGTGCAACATTCCCATCACCAATGCCCCAAATCTCCCTCCTCCCAAACCCTCCCAGCTGTATTTGAGACAGACTTTCTACTTCCCTCATTCATTCACATTGTTATAATAGTTGTCAGTGTAGTTATTTCTCCAACTACACTCACCACTCTTTGTGGTGAGCTTCATATCGTAAGCTGGACCTTCCAGTCCTCATCTCTATTGTCTCTGAGAATTATTACAAAATTGTCTTTTATTGGGGCCAAAGAGATAAGCACAGTGGCATTTGCCTTGCAAGCAGCCGATCCAGAACCTAAGGTGGTTGGTACGAACCCCGGCATCCCATGTGGTCTCCCATCCCTGCCAGGAGTTATTTCTGATTAGACAGCCGGGAGTGACCCCTGAGTGCCACTGGGTGTGGCCCCAAAACAAAACAAAACAAAACAAAACAAAAAAGTCTTTTATTTTTCTTAAAACCCATAGATGAGTGAGACTATTCTGCATCTATCTCTCGCCCTTGACTTATTTCAGTCAGCATAATAGATTCCATGTACATCCCTGTTTAGGGAAATTTCATAACTTCATCTCTCCTGACTGCTGCTTAATATTCCATTGTCCCCCTCCCTTCTATCTCACTTGTGGTTCCACATCAGACCTCCTCTGACCTGGGGGGTTGAGTGGGACTATCTAGTCTTCTCTTCTTGGTTTTAATGCACTGTTTTAGTTCAATAAAGTTATTCTAAATCCAAATACTATCAAATACTTGCAGAAGGGGAAGGTTGGGTCTAACACAAGTGTACTAAGGTTTTGTCTGTAATTAGGATTCTAGGTTATGCTCAGAATTCTCAAATTGTGTTCCAACTCTTTTTTCCAGCTAGTCTGAGTTGGCATTTGAGATTAAATTTATTCTCTGCTAAAGATGCTCTTCTCAGTTCTTATTAAAATTATTCACAAGTGGTTGTTAAAGTTACATTTTAATATAGTTTTGTCTTTTGAGCTTGATCTATTTTAGAACTTCAGTACATAATAAGTCTACCCAAGTTCTTTGACATCTTTAAAAATATTGTGTTGCCTATGTGAGCCCTCTATAATACCCTCAACTTAAAATGGCAGAGTCACCTTCTCTCAGATTTTTTTGTTTCCCTATTCAATAACCAATGAAGGAAGGAAAAATACAGTGGACATTTATTTATATTTTATCTAATAATATCAAAGCAAATCAATACTGTATCTGGATTATTTTAGAAAAAAATTAATTATATGGCTATTGAAACCCACTTAAGAAGAAAACATCAAAAATGCTTTCCATATAGTCAAAGGATAGAGCATGCAGCTTCTTCTATTTTTTATTTTAGCCTAGAGTTCAGTTAATAACATTTATGAGATACCTTTTACTATTATATAAAAAATGACAATGTCAATTCCAATTTGATATTAGAATGTTAAAATGATTTTGTACCTCATTTCTAAATATATATTTATGCACATGGATATATTTACAAACTATAAATTTAGAGTAGGCAGATGTTTTAACTTATCTCCACAACTCCAGTGAGCATGAAACCTAGCATAAATCAAACACTTGGTAAGTGATATATAAATGAATATGAGACTTAAGCAACTATACCCTACTGTCTTCTATTGAGAAATATTAACTTAATCCTCTACCATATATCTGTTGCATAAGAAACAGGGGCCAGATAAATAATACAGCAGATACAATATTTGCTTTGCACACCACCAGCCCACATTTCATCCCCAGTAACACATACAATTCTTTGAGTACAGCAAAGAGCGATTCTTGAGCACAGAGACATAAGTAATCTCTGATCACATGCAGATGTGGCTATCCCTAATCTCTGAGACACCCCAAGAGATTAATAAGGTTCAAAATTTGCCAATCTGGATATCTACATTTGGAAATATCATGAGAATTTGCTCTGAAAACCAAAGTGCAAACTGCCATATCCAATCTCTTCCTTACATATTTAGTCTTAAAATATAACATACACATACATATATACACACAGAGAAAGTGACTAGAATAATGGAGGCAATTTAGAGAATGTATTAGAACATTTTGTTCAAAAACAGAAATGGATTTGCAGTTTTTCATGCTGTCTTTTCAAAGTTACTTTGATAAAAATAAAAGCATCAGATTAATCTTGCTTTAGAAAGATACAACTGACCAGCTACTAATAAGCTCATAACCTTCTAGATTTATCCAAAACAAACAAAAGGAAGTACCTGATTCCAAAAGGAAAAAGAGATAAAGGAAACACTTCAAACAAACAAACAAAATGTAAGCTTGAATTTAATAGGAAGAATTGGATTAATAAGTTCACAATCACTATTCACTGTAGGTGCAAAGTGTCTATATTTTAATGTCTCTGTGAACTATATCAATTCTTCAAATTGAGGTATCATAACTAAAAATGACAAGGCTATAATAGAGCCTTATAGTTACAAATGCAGTCTTTGATTTATGCAGACCTAAGTCTGAGTTTCTATTTTGTCACATTTTTTTCTATGTACATTAAACAATTTATTCGAATTTGATGAGCCTGTTTCCTCATCTAAAAAGGGAGCACCTATTGGAAAACTCGTTTTAGAAAGTTTCTAATTTCAAAAGACTCAAAAATTAAATGAGTCCATGTAATGCACTCACATGATGGTGTCATGTCTGGCTCAGAAACACAATGAATGTTTGCTATTATAGCCATGAGTCTTCTATTAATTGAAGGAGAATCAATTTTGTGGGAATGATGGTAGACTAAAAATAGCACAAAAAGTGTCTTCTCACTAAGAATAGAGCCTTTCTGAGAAATTAGCAGACCAATAAATCCAGCAACTGATTACAATTCATTTGAAATGAAATGGAGACCATTTTTGCCTTTACAAAAACCAGAACTGAGATTTGCTAGTGGTTGGGAGAAAATCAACCCATTGTGTTGTAGTTAGAACAATTAGCTAATGACCCCAGCTCTTTGAAGAATATATTTGAACAAAACTTTATTGAAACAGCACTGTGCTATAATATAATAATTAGGGGTTATACAGTTATAAGTTGACATCTGCCTGTATTACATTACAATCACCATCAAAGGTTTCATTTCCATCCTCTACATACGTGCATCCATACATACATTACATACATACATACATACATACATACATACATACATACATACATACATACATACTATGATCTTCACAGCTTCATTCAGACACTATCCAACCTGAAAAGCTGCTCTGTTGGAAAATGAAGATGTTCGGGGGATTGATCTTTTTATCAGGAATTTACAAAAAAGGCCTAAACTTTTTCTACACAGTGTAAGGGACAGTCATAGGACATCTAGAGACTTATAATGCTCATTATTGGTTTTCCAAAGTCTTATCTTTCTTGGGGAAGATGGCACCACAAAGGGCCTGTATTTCAATCAGTTCTTTCCCTTGAGACTCTGTAGAAACTAACATGGGGCTCACACTTCAATGACTGGTTTCTAGAGGGGCATGAGTAAAAGTCGCTGGATAGGCACACTAAAAGATATGTCCAGGATATTTTTAGGGTTTCAGAAAGAAACATTTTACCAAACTCAAATATGGATTTCTTGATGAACTATGAAAAATGAATGGGGTTAAAATGGAAATAAATAGGCATCAGAGTAAGAGTGAAAGAAAGAAGAGAGAATAGTGGTAAAGATTCCAGAGGAATGGTCTGAGGCATATTTGAGAAATTTTTTTAAAAAAGTGTTCTGGGCACTGCAGTCAGAGGCAGGGAGCATATTAATTTTCATGATGAATATCCCACATTAATTTGCTCTTACTCTGCACCAGGCCCTGTGACAAGCAAATCTATAATGAGTATTAGCTCATTAAATCTGCACAGCAATCCTATGAGCTAGGGACAATTCTTCACCTCATTTTACTAATGGGGAAACTTGGAATGAGCGAACTGAAGATTTGAGATTTTAAGGCCTGAGTCTAAGGTCTCACATGCTGTGATTGAGCTGGAGTTTTTAGTCAGACTGTCTGACCTCTGGCAACCCCTTAGCTATGAGGCCTCTCCTTATACAGAGCCTCGCTACCACAGCAGTTCATTCAAGATTTTTAAGACACAAAGGAATGAAAGCTGTTTTGTGGATAAACTTAGGTCCAAGTTAAATTAGAAATAAGTCTGCAAAACCAAACACAAACTTATCCAACTATATTTCTGAGTGATAGAAAGGATGTGAATAGATGTTTGGTTTTGCACTATTTATTTACCAGATTTTTCCTTGCCAATTCCCAATCTTTGTCAAGTCCTGAACTGTATTATTTTGAAATCCTTCAGGTAGAAATACAATTTCATCTAATCTGTTCCATCTCAAGCTAAGTTTCTGAGTGTGCCTGTGTCTGGAATTATCTTCACAAATGAAGGGAAGGGAATTTTCTTTAATCTCTGATCTTCTAGTTGACCGTTTAAGAAAGAAGAACAGTCATAATATCTATATAACCTCTCTACATAGAGCAGCCAACTAAAACACTGACTACTATCTTAGTCTTTGAGCAGCCTGAATGTAGGAGATGAAAGAAATATATTGGGAATATATGGATATAAGTGCATGGAAGGATAATTTATATATTCACTGCAGCATTATTCATATTACCAAAATATGGAAGCAACCAAATGGACCACCAAAGTATAAATGAGTAAAGAACATGTAGGTAAGGCATTGACCTACAATGGATTAGTATTTGGACTTAACATTGAATGAAATTCTGACATATATACTATCACAAGAATGAATCTTTAGGACATTATATTAATGACAGAATCACAAAACAGTGAATACTACCTAATTCCACTTTGTAACTATATAACAAACTCATTGAGACCCAAAACTATAATAGTGGTTTCCAGGGCAGACAATGCTGAGATTTCTTTTAATGGAAACAGAGGTGTAGTTTTGCAAGGTGAAAGAGCTCTAGAGAAGAATGGTGAGAGATGAAAATTGGACAATAGTGTTAATGTCCCATGATTGAGCTGTATATTGGAAATTGCTTACAATAATAAATTTGATGTATATGTCATTTACTACAGTTTAAAAATTAATAGAGGTGGCTGGATCCATCAGAGTGCAGTGGGTGGAACACTTATTGATGTGAGTTCTATCCCCCGCATTCCATATTGTTTTCTGAGTACCCCACCAGGAGTGATCTCTGAATACAAAAAAAAGAATAAATCCTGAGGATTCCCAGTTGTGTTCCCCACAAAAAATAGATAAAATCCAGGCATTTTTCAGTAATAACGAATACATATTATTATATTATAGGTGTTAACATAATATAGTAATTATTATATAACATTCTCGTATAATAGATTTGGCTTCTACTTTTAAACTCTATTAAAATGTAATGACAATAGAATAATTACTATTATAACTAACAACAACTGAGCACTTGCATTGTGTTAAACTCTGTTCTAAATATTCCTTGTTTTATGTACTTATAACAAAATAGTATGAGGTAATTACAGTTATTTTCTCCAAGTTATAGATCAAAAATGTGAGGTACTTCAATGTTAAATAATCATTGAGGCACAGAGCTAATAAATAAAGTTTTGATTATTCTAAGGAGAATAGTTGGATTGGTCTCTTAAGGTTACTGAAGTGAATGGTTTATGCACCTGACTGGTAGTTTGAATGAGTCAGACCTGAATTTCCAGTAGTTTATAGCCTCACACCCAAGATTCCCACTACCATAGACAAGTAATCATGATCACATAAAAGGGATTCCCAGAAGACAAGTAACAGAATAAGGAGTATAGATGCAGTTTCTTGTCCAACTTTCCCAATAACCATAGGAGGTAAGTACCACTGTTGGCCTTGTTATTCCAATGGGGAGACTGTGGCACAGAATAGAGACATGAAAAAACTTGCTCCTAGTCATATGACTAATAAGTGGTATAACCAGGATCAAGACCCAGGCAGCCTAATGCTAAACTTTCCTTGTTTACTCTATTGCCACAGTACCTTAAGCCATTATCTGTATCTTAACTCTTAAGCATTACTCATATTCATTATAATGAGTTAATATTTTATAAGCACTTGCCATCTACTGAATTTTCCAATTTGCTATCCTGTGTTGCCCCTAAAATATGGGAGATATTGACATTGGCCCATTTTTACAGAAAAGATCAGCTCATGGTCTCCCCACAGGTAAAAAGTGTAACCAGGATTCAATTCAGGGGTCTGTGTGATGCTGCACACTTAGAGGCTGCATGTACCCTTCCCTGCTCAGAACAGTCTCCACCAGCATCAATCAGGAGATGATGGGAATCCCAAATCCCCAATCCAAACCTTTGAAGGAGCATCTATAGATTTTCAGAAAGTGGGAGGTGATTGTGGGCAGAGTAGAGCTAGAGAGACGTTGGGCTTCTTTTCTTTCCCTTTCCTGAAGACGACTCTTATTTATGGTCCAGCATGGACCAGTTCCAGCCACTACACTGAGAAATGGAGGAGAAACCGATCCCAAAGAAAGGAACACGACAAAAGCCAAGCCAAATGAGATTCAAAGGATCTTAAAGTCTCCTTCAAGATTTGCTCAGGCTGAGATTCTGGGGTTGGATCTGGGAAAGCTGTAGTCTAAGTATTACTGTTCTCTCTGGCAAAGCTCAGCAGGTGAATGCCTCCTCCTTTTCTTATCACCCTTCTTTGGGTTAGAGAGGTGGAGAGCAATAATAGTCTGCCTAATCTGAAGATGAGGAATTGAATATGACTCTTATTGTGTGCTTTAATTTAGACTTTGAATCTCAGAGAACCCCGGAGGGCTACTAAATAGAACACACAGAGCTACAAACGCCATTGGTCCTGGGAGTATTGACCCATCCCTATGGAAACAGTTCTTGCCTCTGAGCCTGCCTCTGCCCTTCTGCTACACAGCAAATGCCAGCACACCCCCACACCAGTGGGACAAGTGTAATGTGACAGGGCAGTTAGGCCTGAGGCAGAAACTAACCCACATCATGAACACATTGCAGTCAGGAACCAATTCTCATCTCAGCTGGCCCGATGCCCAGCTCCTAAGTCTTATTCACCAATCATTCCTTAAGCGCTCTGAAGCTCTCGTTTCTGACAGCTGCTAGCCAGCCCCAGCAAAACCACAAGCACCAAAATGGAAGAAATAAAATCATTTCCCTTCTTCCAAAAAGAAATGATACTCACCACCAATGTGCTGAGTTGCTTGCTAATGCTCACTGAAAGATCAATATTCTCCTTGGATTCTCCCAGTGGCCCCCAAAAGTGGAAATTACTTTTAATTATCCTCATTTGCATTTGCATTGAGAAGTAATGCTGGGGCCCGGGAGATAGCATGAAGGTAAGGCGTTTGCCTTTCATGCAAAAGGTCCCGGTTCGAATCCCGGTGCCCCATATGGTCCCCCGTGCCTGCCAGGAGCAATTTCTGAGCATGGAGTCAGGAGTAACCCCTGAGCACTTGAGCCCTGCCGGGTGTGACCCAAAAACCAAAAAACAAAACAAACAAAAAAAAGAGAGAAGTAATGCTGTCACTGGACAGGAGAAGTGGGGGAAGGAAGGAAGGAAGGAAGGAAGGAAGGAAGGAAGGAAGGAAGGAAGGAAGGAAGGAAGGAAGGAAGGAAGGAAGGAAGGAAGGAAGGAAGGAAGGAAG